>JAUMHM010061325.1:0-14506 GCA_032362435.1 Melikaiella ostensackeni
AACGTATGTTTTCAACGGCCCCTAAACAAAACAAGAAAATATTTGTGAGAGGCATTACACATTTTTTTAAATATCTGTTTCATTATCCAAATCCAAGAAAATAAAATTTTTGTTGATATTTAGAAAAATTCTAACTTGATTAGCAATTATTTTCTCTGAAATATGGTTTTCTATTATTATTCGTTATCGGATCGCCTTAACCTAGCGCCTTAACCTATCGAATTAACTTATCATCTTAACTTATCGCTCTAACTTAATGGCTAAATGCTTCGCATTCCTATATCTTCATCTCTACCCTCCGCCGTAACTTATTCTTTTTACGCTGTGCCTTTCGATTATTGCTCGCTTTTCTCTATTACTACCTTTTTTTCAATCATCTTTTCATCACACAAATCACACATTTTCCATTTTTCGCTCGATTTTTCTTAATTTCTATTACCCACAAGACTACTTAATCCGCCCTTTTTCTCCCGTCTCTGCTTCTCTCACATAACATGCACCTTCTTCCTTTCCCTTCATCCCAGTACTTATTCCACCCTTCTGTATTTCCACATATCACACGTGCGATTAATTTTTGAGATACTAGGTGCGTAAAGTCCTTAACTTCCTCAATCCTTCCCCCCTCCACTTCCAATCCATTCTCCATTTCTCATTTAAAAACCTATCACTTTTCTTCTAAATACTTTTTAATCGTTTCAACATATTTCCCAAAGCCTCCTCTTTTTTAGGTACTATTCTTACTACATCGTCCGCGTATGCTAAAGTCCAGAAACTGTCTCCTCCGGACACCAATCCTCTCTCTAACCTTTTCTGGAATTCTTCTTTTATGTCTGCTATGAATACCGCAAAAAGTAGCGGGCTCAGCGAAAATCCTTGTCTTAATTCTATCTCCGTCCGGAATTCCTTCGAAGTTTCAGTCCCCACTTTTACCTTATCTCTCGTTTCTTTGTTAATTTCCCTCACTCTCTCTATCAATCCTATCTTTACTCCTCTATTCCCCATTACTTTCTACAAGTTTTTCCTACCTACCGATGTGAAGGCAGCTGTTAATTTAATAAAGAGGGCACATATTTTTTCTCCTTTTTTCTTAGCTTCTTCTCTACCACGTGCTCAAGAATATGAATATTATCTATTGTACTTATGTCCGAATTATCCGTTGTCTTATTACTAGAGCCTTGAAAAATTTCTTTGAAATATTCCCTCCATTCACCCATGATAATCTTATCCCCCATTCCTCCTTTTCACTTCCTCATTTTATTGATAAACTTCAATGCCTCTCATTCTGTTTTAATCCTACTTATTTCCTCCTCTGATTCCTTTTTCTTATTTTCCTCTTCCTGTTTACGTAACTCTATATTCCTTTCTGGCTGTGACGTAATCTGTTATTTCGCTATTCTGCCTCTCCCAATATTTATACTCTTTCTTAACCTGTCTTTCCTTTCTTTTACATTCATTGTCCCTCCAAATTTTTGTCTTTTTCCGTCCTATCTCTTAATTTCTTTGTGATTTGAGTGTTCTCAACCTTTTCTTTCAACTTCTCCTATGCTTCACTCAACACTATCTCCTCAAACTGCAGCCTTTACGATTTTTCTATATAATCTTTCTTTGTATCCTCTGTCCACAGTTATTTCTGAATTGAGTCCTCTTTTTCTATCTCAACTCTTTCCTCATTTTGCTTTTTAGATTCACTCCTATTGGGTGGTGATCTGGTTCTAAATTCCCGTTTTTCTTAATATTCCCCTTCATCTAGATTCGTTCTGACTCCCGTCAAGATTTATCCACTTGCCCTACCTTTTTCCTTTTCGCTAGTGGCACCTCTTACTTCATATCTGAAGCCGCTCGGCAGTTCAGTTTTTACACTTTTTTAGTCTTTTTCCTCTATTCAGGTTTCTGTAAACCCAACCACATTGAAGTTTTCTACAAAACTCCAAAAATCGCTCTCCTTATTCTTAATTCTTGCAACATTCTAAAAAATCAACTTGTTTCCCTCCTCTATTACATGTATCTTTCTCCTGTTACTTTTACACCTCTGTTACTCTCCCCTTTATCCTTTCCTCCCGTATTCCTCACCTCGTGTTTCTCGCTGAACAATCTCGCTCTTTCTTTCCTGACCTTTCTCCGTCCTCATTTCAAACATGCCATTCTCGCTGAATACAGATTTTTTGGTATTCTACCCTCGCTAACTTACCTTATTTCCTCCCTTTCTTTGCTACTTCCCTCTTTTGCGTTGAATCTTCCTTTCTTTGTATATCTGCTCATGGTCACTACACACTTTTTTCGAACCCAATCTATATTTTTTTCCATCACATCCTGCTTTGCTTCCCATGTTTCCATTTCCACTACTATCATTCCTTTTTCTGTTGTACCCTGTCTTCTTAATTTGCTTAGCTTTCCCTTTACCCCTAAATCTTTCTCGAGTACTTCCAATACCCCAGCCCTTTCATTTTCTTCCGCAATCTTGAAACCCACGATTGTCAGGCTGATTCTCATTTCCCATCTATCCCTCCTCTCCAGCTACCTACCGACTTCATGAACTCTTTTTGCTATTCCCTCTATATCCCCCCCCTGTGCAGCATAGATTTTTCTCTGTTGACTCGACCTTAGATCTTAACTCCACCAACTCTCCGTCTTCCATATCTCCATCCTCTTCCATCCTGTACTTCTCTATCTACCCTCCTTTCTTCCCCTTTTCTGACCTGTCATTCTAGTGCGTCAATTGTTTGCCTATTTATTTCTCTTCTTCTCTTAGCTCCTTCACTTCCAATTCTAACTTTCGCGTCCTTCCCTTCAGCCCTGTTAACCCTTTTTCCTATTTTTCATCGATCTCTTTCCATTCATCTCTGAATACTTTCAAATCCTTGCTCGTGTCCTCTTGCCCTTCTTATATCTTTTTTATTTTCCCACTTAGGGTTCTAATTTCCTTCATTAAGATTTTAAAAGTCGTCCCACCCATTTACTTGCTTTCCTTCTCATTATTATTCTTCATCCCATCTGTATTTTTTGTTTTGTCTCCCGTTCTTATAATTCCTACCGGTTGTACGCACCCCTTCCGTGGCTCTTTCGTTCGTTATTTACTGGCGACCTCATCATCGTGATGGTGTTTTTGTTAACCGGCCTCACTGTTGTTACCTTTGGTGTTCTGTTTTCCTGCTTAGACGTGAAAGATTTTAAATCTGTATCAGACTCCCTTTCAAAAAAATCTTCTTTATTCAAACTCCCTCTCCCCTTCGTCGTTGAGTTAGTTTCCTGATCTGCCATTCATTCGCGACTATATCCCGAAAGATGGTGACTCTGTGCTATCTGATTTAACCCTTTTCTTATTAAAATCACTTGAAATTAATTTCCTGTATTTTTTTACCTCTAATCTGCTCTCCTCGTTCACTCTTAATCTAATTATGCCCCTTCTTTTACTAACTGTCAATTTCCAAACCTAACCTCACTTTTCTATTCTACTAAATTCAACCTGTATTCAATAATATTGAGACCCACTTATTCATTGAAGATATTTCTCCTTACCTCATTTCTGCTTTTATTACTTTCTATTCATCTAGATTTACACTCACTCACTCTACACTTCGTCTAAAAGTCATATTTAAGAAATTTGAAAGAATGAAAGATGATCCCGACAGGGCACCACAACTTTTTCGCACACCCCAGAGGCAGATATTGAAAAACAATTTTTTTCACTCCTGCCAAATGCGCATATATAAAATAGATGCAACTTTCTGTATCTGACAAGCGATTTAAACATTTTCATAGACTTATTTTGACTTTTGCAAATGCAAACTTAAATTCAAACTTGGCAAACTTAGCAAACTTATATATTATATTCAATTCAGAATATAGATGAACTTTCATTTTGCTGAAATTTCAACTCTTTAGCTCAAAAAATTTTAACTGTAAAGATTTATAATTTAAATTCAATGAACTTCCAAAGTTTAAATTAAAAATTGTATAATTCTTAAGGTTGCGTAGAAATCTTCAATTTATGTAAATTACTTTCAATTAAAAGTCGGGTGTCAAATTTTTGTAGCTTAAATAGCTAATTTAGAAGGAACTTCAAAACCTTTCAGTTTAGAAGTATTTTATCGTAAAGGATTCAAATTTAAAATTGATTTATAATAATCAGTAATAAACGATAAGATGAAATTCATCACAAGCTTGTATTTAATGGAAATGATTAACGCGTCTTGCCCTCAGTTACTGAATTGCTTCCAGTGACAAATATCGGTAATAAAATACCTGTCGCTCGGGAGTACAAAATTCATTTACTAAACGATCCTACGAGGAGAAAATCGGCTTCCTCCCGTGTAACATACGATACTTACTACCACTTTAATAAAATTGCCATATTCTCATGCGTGCAATAGCAGATGCGAAATCGAGTATTTTTTATCAGCGACAGGTGAGGGTGTGCAGTTGGCTACGTAGGCGCCGTGTTTCTTCATTACTCTCTCTGACAGCTCTATTACTCTGGATTGCAGATTCCTAACCAGTGACGAGTGCGCATGCGTACTTGACCACGCATGCGCACTCGTCACTGGCTATGAATCGGCAATTTCGCTCCCGCGTTCCAGTCAAGTAATATGGCCATTTCAGTTAATTCGGGAAAATAGTACATATTTTTGAGTACAATTCTCTCGTAAAATATCGCGTAAACGCATAACTGATATTTTTATGAAAACTTAAGTAACATCAGTCCTCGTCGCTTCGAATAATGCTCTTTAAAGTCTCGTAGCTACCAAACGATTTAATGACTTAATGATTCTGTAGAGATAAAATAAAATAATTGCCTATTTAAGTTCCTGTGAATGAAAACTGGCATTATCACCAAATTCCACCAATTGTAAGTTTGAGCTAATCTTATTACGTCTTTTTGAAGTGTAATATTTCAAATATTCATGAAAACAGTTTCTAAGGGGAATATCAAACAGAATGAGGCTAGCTGCTGAAGAGATAATTGATTTAATCTTAGTTGATTCTGTGGTATTTCTAAAAAGACTGAATGATAATGCAGCCTCCTCAAAGGGGTTATCAACCCAATAAAAAAACTCGAAGCTGTCCGCAGACAGCTTCGGGCGACCCTCATGCAAAAATCCTAGAAATGCCGGTCTGGCATTGGACAGATTCGGGTAAGGTAAGGTTATTGTCCCCGACCAGATGTCCACTTTCAATAGCGGGATTTTTCTCGCTTTCGGATCCACTCAAGTGATCATATATGCAGATTGACTCCGTACGAAACCTGGTCATAAGATTAATGTAACGTCTGGGGAGGAAGATGTCCCTAAATACGACTGACGCGACTCTTGCGTGTGAACCATTTCCAGTAGCATTACATAGTATCAATCAACTGTATTTGTACAAATGTAGATTTTTGTTGCCATAAAGGATGAACTTCTTTTAGTAATGGGCCTTATTAATGGAATAAAATTCCGCTTGTATTTAAAAATAAATGAAAAATGTGCTAGCAAGTGTTCGAACTGCCAACTTTGTGGCTACGAAACTGGTACGAAACTCGACCTTTATTTCAACCACTTGGACCCCCTCATTCACGACAGAAATTATAGAAACAGATTAAACAGAGGAAGTTCTTATGGAGGTTTCCGTGTACTATCTTCGGCTGTCCGTAACAATCTCGTCCTGATATGCCGCGGACGAATTGGTAATCTCGTTTCACTGAATTTCTGTATAGTGTGTATGTATGTATGTATGTATGTATGTATGTATTTATGTATGTATGTATGTATGTATGTATGTATTTATGTATGTATGTATGTATGTATGTATGCATATACTATATGCATGTATTTATGTATGAGAGTCCAATATCGCCAAGTTGGTTTTTAACGCCAAAAACCGCGGATAGGGAATCTGTAAGAATGGCCACCTTCCTGAGGCTCTCGTTTATGCAAAACCAAATAGCGGGGATGCACAGTGGGGCAGAATCGTTGAAACACGGGCATAAATCCTACTCATGAAGTGTAACATATACACTTGAAATTATAAAAATTTCATCCTAGTATAACCAGTCAATCATGAGGTACAATATGTTCGATTAGAATTAACTTTTAACACGTTTCTTAGCTAAAGAAAGACGACCCTATAATAGTTATATATTCGCAGATTTTCTACCTCCGAGTTTAACTCCTTCACACTCTATATTAACATAAAGGAAATTGTTAAATCTTACAGCATCAGTAAGAGTTGAAATGTTTCTGTAGGTTAAACCCAACCTTCTAAACTTCCATGGAGAACTAGTGGAATAAGATTAATTTAAAAATGTGTCTGCAAGTGATACGACGAAATATATAATAGGAGCTTTAAAAAAAGGTCATAAAAGGTCAATGTGATCTTTTTAGAAGTCAAGTACCCGTGACCTCTAATTCAAACCCCGAAAAATTTTTTATAGGTTTTTCGCGGCATTTTGAGTTATTCTGAAAATTCTATCCAATTAACCTTCAAACGAATTAAGAAAATAACTAACTCCATTATATTTTTCCAAAAAGTGACACAATAGAATCCAATAAGATAACCTTATTCTTAGCACTAATTTTTATTATAATAATATTCATTTTACAAGTGAAAATTACGTTTTGACTATCAATTACTCAAAAACATAATCATTCAGAATACGACAACGAATTTTGTAGAAGAATTGTTCATGGCGAATCCGGAGGAACATTTCTATATTACACACGGCTTTTAGATCAAGGTTTATGTATTACAAAAGACTGACATCAACCCTGCTGCAGAAGGACTTATTCACCTCAGATGATAAAGCCCAAAAAAAAGTTCATGAAAAGGTATATTATTAATTTGTATTTTGTTCTTCTTTTAACTTTTTGTTCGAGATTGAAAAGGTTCAAAATTATCTAACAAATTATTCTTCAAAATACTGAAATAAATCTCTCGTAAGAATACTATATAACGACTTCAGAGGTACCTGTACTTATAATATGAAATGTTCTCTTTTAAAACAAATGGACATTGATAAACTTACGCTTTTTTTTTATTAAGAATAGATTACCTACTTCTATTGACACTTCTCATTACAAAAGTATTTTTTCATTTGCTGCATGCGAATCTTCGCAGAAATTGGAGAATAGAGCAGCTAGCGCTACCTAGAAGTTGTCAAACTTTCCTCTTTCTCGGTTATTATGAAAAAAGGAAAAAGAGATATTTTTAAAAATGGTATGTATCTCTTTGAAATATTTGTCTACTCATCTTTCATTAAAAAATCATGTGATATATTTTTGAATTTTTATATTATTTGTTCTTTATTTCTGAGGCTCTGCAAAAAGTGAAAAATTCAGGGCGAGGAGGAAACAGCTCTGGTAATCCGCTGAAACACTTGGTGATCCGAACTGGTAAATTGGGTTATGCGAGTAATCCGGCGTAATCCGGAGTAGTCCGAAGTAATCCGCAGTAATCCAGAAAAAAGGTCAAGAACATAAGGTAACGAATAAAGGGATAAAAAAAAATGCCAAAGTTGATTTGCGGAACTAGATATGTTATTTAATATCTATAAAGGAACATTATTACATTAATTACCTAGGTTTACTTAGAACTAGGAAGGAAATAATTGATAATTTAAAAACTTTGAAAACCAATAAAATTAATCTTCTTCTTCTGTGTAAATGGCTTAGGAGACAGTCTTGAAGGTGATCGTGTTTTTCTTTTTGGCTCGTTTTTTGGAAACGATTTGATGACCTTCTTGATAGCAACTATTACATCAGCTGCATAACTGAGGATACCGTCAGCAATCTTTGGCCTTGGAAGAGAGTACTTGTAATGTGTTAAACCATGGAAAGTAGGATCTGAGGAGCTCCTTAACGCCCCATCGCCTTTAAACGGTACTGTGTACCACGTTCCCATGCATCCTATTCCTCTAGGACTAACTCCTTCCGACGTTGAAACTGGCGCAGTAGACTTTGAGTGCACTCATCCTTGGCCTTTGCCAGTGAGATAAGAAAACCCAAGTATTTTCTCAACAAAAAAGTGGTCATGTTTGGAAGAATTTTTGAAGAGGCACCAGTCCCCTAAGCACACTGCTCCCTGTTTAACAACGTGGGAAACTGATATGGATTTCTTATCACCTTGCAAGCTATGCTCAGCAGCTTTCACTCGCTCTTGTCTGTTACTTTTGAGATGGAATTTTTTAGATGTCAAACGCCAAATAAGTGTACTCCTCTTGACCAACTTGATTTTTCTGTTTTCTTCGTATTCGATGAATTTACTGGCAGGAGGAATTTATTTAGCTAGCGAGGAGTGTTCTCTTTCCAAAAGAATATCTTCTGCAACATCTCGTGAAATTTCTTCTTCTCCCTCAGTTTCATCTCCAGTTTCATCTTCGAAGTCTGAATCCGAGTCTAAATCATTGTCATGTTGGTCACCTCCACTATCATCAGTCATGGTGCCTTGCTGTTCTGTGCCATGATCTTCTGTATGTTTGAAAAGAAAAGCGAGAGCTTTAAATGGAGTATCAAGAGTAGTTAAGGCCATTCCCAGGTCTTTCGCCATTTCCAGTGCATCTGTTCTGGCTCTGAGAATAGAGTGCAAGAGATCCGTGTCACGGCTCAGACCTTATTCTTTAAGCTTCTCCTTTGTTTTCTCTGATTTCTTCATCTTTTTATGATGTCTGGGTAGCTCAAGGTCTTTACTGAGTTCATGGCTACCTTTACCAAGTCTTTCAACTTTTCTGGCTCAACAAGGTATGCTTTGGTTCCATTTGCTCCTGGCAATGAATCTAATATTCGAAGTACTCTATCATCAGATATTATCTGGACAGCTCTAAAGTTCATCTTATCATTCTTCAAGTTACATTTTGTTAGTCCATGATCAAACTTACTTTTCTCTTCAATCAGAATGTGTAAGAATGATCGAGTGACCACATAACCTCCCATTACTAGAACATTTTCATCTGTTCTGTCTTTCAACAACTGGCTTTTTAATTTTGCTACAGTATGGATAGTGTCCTAGAAGCACAAAGGTTTTATAAGTGCAGTCAGATGCTTCTTTACTATGGTTGGCAACAGCAGATGTGGATGGGATAGAAAGGTTTTTGGATTAAAACTCGTAGCACTGTTTTCCACCCAAGCCTTTTGAATACACAGACAAATTTTTTATCAACTCATCTTTGTACCGATATCCATTCTTCTGTCTTTCCGAATTTTTTTGATGAGAGCGGATCAAAGCTTGTAGGAGTTTTGGCATTGTAGAAATAATCATTTTATCTTCAGGATCAGTTTCTTTTAGATGAGAAAGTTTGTGTGTAAGATGCTGTACAAAGTCATGCAGTTCTCTGTTCTGTTTCGAAATGAGATCATTTTCATTTGAGATGTTGCAGAACTCTGTTATTTTTGTCTGTTTCTGGCCATCAGTAGAGATGGAAAGGAGTTCGCCTCATCAACTCCTACTGTGCCTGAAAATTTTGTTCTTTTGAAAATTCTTCTTTATCACTTATGATATCTTTCACAAGAGACACTGTTTTTCTTCTGTCATTAGCTGGAAAATTCTCACTGGTATTATATTTTTTTGAATAGATAGGTGGAAAGTTATCCATAGAATCTGATTTTGATGGCGTCTAAACCGAGGTCTGAACATAAAGATAATTGCGTTCTACATGCCTCGTCTAATTGTGAATATTCCAATAATAATAATATTATTGGAATAATATTGATAATAATATTATATATATAATGATAATATCTAATAATATATCCAGCACGTTGCACCTTTCTTGTAAATAGTAGTTCTCTCTTCCTTTGAGATGTCAGGACATAGGTCGCAGAACCCGTGAGCATGAAGATCCTTCCCTGCACGGAAAATATCAGTGGTTGGATTTTCTAACTTTTTTCGGTTCTCAGATCGGATGTTTGATTTGTCTATCATTTTCTTAATGGTTCTTAATATATAGAGCATATGACCAGTAGTGTCTGTACTATCTGTATTAGTTTGGGCTGATGCTGTGAGAGAAGTTTTATTCGAAGAACGATCGTCATTTGGCTTTTGTCTGTTCTCTATACGAGAGGCCTTGAAGCTCCTATCCCTTAGACTTTGCTGCTTCAATTTACAGTGTTCGATAATGACAGAAAGTCTAAGTACATGCGCTGGAACGTCGAAAAGACTGCTGGGTTTTTCCATATATTTCTTGAACTGTGGTTTCGCATTGGATCCCTTCATATCCTGAAAAGCTGATTTTTCACTCGAGTCTAGGAATGTCTTCGCTCCCTCTATGTCTTTATCAGCAACCTTAGACAAAGTAAGCTCATCGGTGTAGAATTTCAGTGGAGATCTCAGCTTCCAGGCTTGAAAAAATTACATCTCCTCCTGAAAATCATCCTCAGGTTGAGAACCGTCGCTACTCATTTTGTATTCTCGAAACCAAGAAGACAAACAATTAATGAAAATAAGTTAAGTCTGGTACAATTTAGTTGAGAAAAAACAAGTTTGTAAGCACTATTCCATTCAGTACGAACTACGATCAGAAAGCAGCGATTAAAATATTTTGAATTTTGAGATCCTCTTATTCTGTATAGAATTCGATAAATAAATGAAATAAGAAACCGATAAATGATTAGGAAAATGAAGACGTACCAATGACTGATGCACTGACTAATAACAATCTGACTGGCTCAAGACAAGACTCTGATAGAATTGAAGAAGAGGATTATGCAATCTAGGACTGGAACCTCGACTGAAAGCAATACACAAAATCGAAATTTTAAATAGGATTTCACGTTCACAAATATGTCGCAGAAGCAGGACAAGAAAAGAAAGCTGTTAAGGGTGATTGCAAAAAAGTTGGCCACCTTAAGTTCCAGCGATTCTCCACGTTTCCTTTGATTTATAAATTTTTTTCGAGATTTTTTTGAAAATACTACAGTAAAGTACTTATATCAAAGCACATTTTAGTAAATTTGAGGAATTTTAGACAACTTAGTTAAGAAGCCATAAATAAAAAAAGTACGCAAAATTTCACGTAACACCCCTGCCCAAACTACGAATAAAAAATAAGAAATTGTTAAATAATATTAAAGAAAGAAAGAAAGAAACCACTTCTATTGAGTTGGAAAATATTTTGTTATTTGTTATGTAAATAAATTATATAAAAAAATATGATCATTAACCATAAGATTTAATATTTCAGAGTTAAGGATTTCAAAAATCACTTCAAAGTCTGTTTCAAAAGTTTTTTGTCACGTTCCGCAAGTTCGCTGCTAAAAGTTGAAACTCGGAAAGAATTGTTCAATATATTCAAAATATGGGCGAAAATGTTTTCTCTAATACTTATAAAGCTTTTTAAATAGATCAAAACAAATTTATCAACGTTGATTCCAAATAAAAATGAAAAATGATTATTATTTTTGCAACATATTTTTTATAAAATGTCCCGCAACGCTCCATATTGATTTCTCTCACTATAATATGGGAGGATATTCTGAAATACCTCGTGAAACGTTGAAGTCAAAATCAAATAGATCGTGAAGGAAGCAATTTTCCCATATTTTTACCTGCTATCTATATATTTTAAAAATATTGTCAAAATTCTCATTGTATCATAACCTATAATGTCACATAACGTGGCCTGTAGGTCGAGTAAAAGTCGTACTCATCACAAATACAGAGACAAATACATTCTTTGATATTTTAGTTTTGTTTTCGATGTTGTATTTTCATACTACCTTGGGTGAGGCTGTATCAAAAAGAAAATGTTCAAAGCGGTTTGGAAAGCTACTTTTACTCAAAAATTTTTATGATCTAAAATGTTCAACTTCTTTCGATCACCCATAAAAAGTCTAACAAATTAAAGCTGACCTGTGACCGATGAATTAATGACGAAATTAATAACTTGCAGTGACAAAGAAGAATTCTCTCGAAAAAATGAAATGTATTTCACTAGAACTTGAATTTCACTCAGAGACAAGCCAACCACTCGGTCGACCGGGTCCTCGACCGGGTGTAACCTCGGGTGTAACAATATATGGCACAAAAGTTGTAAATCTGTTTAAATCTTTTTCGAAGACACTAATTCCTACATGGAGACAGTTGATTTATTCCAAGTTTAAATCAAATCTCGCCATGCTCTCGGCCATACCTCCGCGTGGTCTACAACCCGGCTTCTCGCGGTTGACGTTAGGTTAGGTCCGACTGATCGACTGTTCGATCAACTTTTTGCTGCGATATGAGAGGAATTCAAACAAACTACCTGCATGCGCGGGAAATTTGAAATGAACATACGTTGGAGTCTAGTTCAGGTGGAGTAATCCACCATAAATTTATTTAATCCAGAGTAATCCGCTATAATCCGCTGTAATCCGAGTAATCCGGTGTAATCCGGCATAATCCAGAGTAATCTGAGTAATCCAAGGTACTCCAGATTCATCCGGGTAATCCGGGTAATCCACCCCCGCTGGACCGCGATTTTATGAATTGTTTCTCCCTCGATTCAGGGTTATGTCTGAATGTGTCAGAACGCTTCTTCTCAGTATACGGCGTATCTGTCTTGAACATTCTCCGTAGGGAGTTTCTCCCTGGGTAGCCTGGAGTACATGCTACCAATTCCTCAAAAATGAAAAGTCGCTGCAGTGTGAAGTTGGTCACGGGAACAATTTATGGTCTCTGGTGTACACCGAAAGGTAAGCCGACCGACCAAGTCATAGCTTTCAGCCTTAAGGAATGCAGTGAATCTCAACGTAGATACGGCCAGGTGTAGTTCAGACAGGGATAAAAACATAAGCCCATTCGAAACCCGGGAAAGAACGTGGGAGAGAAGCACCACACGAAAGAGGCAACGGTCAAATTATGGTAAGGAGCCCAATCGCTGTGTTGCACTTTCAACCACAGTGGAGAGAAGAGAAGACAGGGAAGGAGAAGGAGGACAGAGCCTGCCTTCTGAAGCCAGCTCTTTGAAGGTTACAGCGAATTCAACTGCCACCATGAGAGCAATGGTACATGCCTGGATGTTGAACTTTTTCAAGCACAAGAATCCTCTTCTAGCAGATATGATATAGAGTATCCTCAAATAAAGGAAGATCTATCGAATAGCATAATAAAATATTTTAATGTCATCAACAATCTGGTAGCTACAATAGAGTCGCTGAACAGACCCGACTTTTTGATAAGTCCTATGCTAAGAGAGCAATTATTCGAAAGACTTCCGACTGCTATGAAATTTCACTTAGCCTGATCTGCTCCGATTCTGTCTATCTTGAGCATTGAGTAGCCTACTAGATGATTGGAGAGACCGGTTGGTGCGGCGAACGCATTTTGTAACCCTTTCTTAGATGCAAAGCACGCCTGAACATAGCGGATAGAGAGACAAGAAGGCTGCGGCTATTGTAATAAAGATCATACAATAGTTGGTGCAACCAATTTAGGAAGCTGAATATCGACGACCGGGTAGAGTGAGCTACATAAAATGAGGTGTGTTTCGGATGTCTGACAGCTGCACTCCCTCTCAGAGAATGCAAGAAGAAGTTAATTTCATCAATTTTTTCAAGTAACGCTTTCGGGAACGTACGGCGAGATGGATACCTATGTTTTTCTGGGTTTGGGTTCCACAGTCACATTGATTGCGACACACGTGTCTAGGCAACTGCAATTGGAGGGCCAAGTCGATCCATTGCAGTTGCAATGGATGAATACAGCCGCAATCGATGAGGCCTCTTTACAACGTGTAGACGTTTGGATCTAGGGAGAAGGGCAGATATACAAACTTGAGGACATGAGGACGTACTCTGAATTGGATCTACCAGAGCTGAGTAAAACAGAGACTCATAATGCCTGCAGTCCGCTCTAAGCTTTCCTTTATTGGTCGCTTCCACCACTCCACCAATACTTCTAGAAGACTTTAGAACTTGGCGATTCCCTCAGCCCCATGCGCCACCTATGTGGCACCTTGAAGTCTTGGTCGGTAAACTCGGTAAAGTAGGCACAGACATTATTAGCCGTGGTAAGAATCTGCCATATTCATACTTCATCGGCCGATGATAATCTAAGATACTACACTACCACCGGTCGGTAATACAAGAACCTAATATACAGAGTGTTTTTTATAATATCTCAGGGAATACCCATCTAACGAAAAAAATGTCCATAATAAAAACTTTTATTCTCGAGGGGGAAAAGCGGAACCGCAAAAATTTACCCTCCACCCCACCCCTAAGGCGGTAGGGGGGTAACTTTAAAATTTCAAATGGAAACATTAATTTTCTATTGCAGAATC
Organism: Melikaiella ostensackeni; assembly: GCA_032362435.1. Taxonomy (NCBI): domain Eukaryota; kingdom Metazoa; phylum Arthropoda; class Insecta; order Hymenoptera; family Cynipidae; genus Melikaiella; species Melikaiella ostensackeni. Next base: position 14,228 of record JAUMHM010061325.1, read on the forward strand.
AGATTCTTCATTGAAAAATACGTAAGTCTTATCCGAAAAAATGTTTTTGATTCGCGCCAGATGGCGATGCATTTGCAAAAATGACATTGTTGACTATTCAAGGAATGCGCTTCCAAATGAAAGATAAAAAAGACGTGTTGATTGTTCTCAGGAGAGCTATTCAATTTTAATCAATTCAATTTTTGACACACCTTCCGCGCACCTTCAAAGAGGGTTGAAGTGGAGTAGGAAAATTAGTTAGCTCAATTTTATTTTTAAGACGCAGGCTTCTCATTTTGA
>JAUMHM010061353.1:0-14505 GCA_032362435.1 Melikaiella ostensackeni
GTTTAACTTTAAAAATTTGTATATTACACTACATTCTACTGCACAGACTGACATGCAGCTTTACTACCGTGGTGAGTGGCAATATCAGGCTTCCGGACAGTGGTGACCTCCAGTTGGTTCGAGCGAGTGAAGTTTCCAAATTTAAAATCCGTGTGTTGTATTTCGTTGTCAAACGTCCTTCCTTCTGCTTATCTATTTTTCGTCGACCTCATCTTATACTCATACATTTGGAAAATACACAGTAATAGACACTCTTTGAATGCAAAGTTTCCCGAGGTTTCACTTCGTATCTAAAATTCTATGGTCTTAGGAGGTTCCTTATGATATTTTTAGTGAGCTTATTTTACATCTATTGCGACCTTTGACATTTGACGACGATATTAGCAAATTAGATGGAACGCGCGCATGCACAATGAAGTGGGCCAAGGAACACGAAAAGTGGCAAAAACTAGATTTTTCGTCGAATTTGTCTGAAACTTGGTAGAAAGGGGTTTTTGAGGTCGCTGGTTTCTAATTTAACATAAAAAATCACAAATTCAAAATGGAGGATTCAATATGGTTGACTCGATGAAACCGAACTTAATTACAAAATTTCAAAATTAAAAATGGCGGATCCATTTTGGGTAACTTAAATGCAAAATTTTTATTTATCTTTCATGAAAGTTAGTACATAATGATTCGGACTTGGTGCACTGTTGGGCGAATTCTGTTCAGAAATACAAACAGAATCTAATTAAATCTTGTTCGGCAACCCAAGCGTGTTACAGTCTTGGAATGCTATTCGAAAATTCAAACAGAATAAAATTTAGATTGTGTTTAAAAATACAAGTAGGTTACAGTGTTGAAGCATTCAAACAGATCCATACAGCCATTTGGACTAAGTGAGCAATCAGAAAAAATCTATTTCGAAATCCAAATAAAAATCCATTTGAGCCTATGTTTGAAAATCGAAGTAGGTTACAGTATTGGAATGTCCAAGCAGATCCATATAGATATTAAGATTTGGTGCGTAATCGGAAAAATTTTATTTGGAGTTCCGAACAGAATCCAATGCAGATTGTGTTTAGAACTCCTAGTATGTTACAGTACTGGATCATTCAAACAGATTCCTACAGCCATTCGGACTTGGTGCACTATTGAGAAAATTGCATATGGAAATCCAAATACAATCCAATTGAGCCTTGTTCGGAAGCCCTATGTGCTTCAATTTTGGAATTATATTTGGAAATCCAAGCAGTCTTAGAATATTCATTTAGTTCCCAACAGCAGAAGAATCTTAACGTACACTCGTTAAAACTCTATTTCGAAATCCAATCAGAATCCAATTTAGAGTGTGTTTGGAAATCCAAGTAGGTTACAGCGTTGAAACATTCAAACATATCCATACAGCCTTTCGGACTTGGTGCACAATCAGTAAGATTCTATTTGGAAACCCAAATAGAATCCAATTGATCCTCGTTTGGAAATCCAGGTGTGTAACAGGCTTGAAAAATTCAATCAGTTCCCGACAGTGGAAGAAACTTAACGCACCTTCGGTAAGACTCTATTTGGGAATCCAAGCAGAATTCAGTTGAGCATGTGTTTGGAAATCCAAGTGGATTACAGTGTTAGAACATCCAAACATATCCACATAGTCATTCGAACTTGATGCGCAATCGGAGAAATTCAATTATGAATTCAAACAGAACCCAACTGAGTCTGTATCAAGACATCTTATTGGGTTACCGTGATGGAACATCTAAACAGATCCACATAGCAATTCGGACTTGGCGCACTATATGCAAAACCCTGTTTAAAGTTCCGAACAGTATCCAATTGAGTCTTGTTTGGATATACAACTAGGCAAAAGTGATGGAATGTCCACGCAGATCGTAGTAGCCATCAGAAGTTAGTGCGAAATCGGGAAAATTCTGTTTGGATACCCGAACAGTATCCGATTGAGCCTGTATTTGGAAATCCAAATAGATTGCAGCGTTGAAACATTCAAACGGATCCATACTGCTATTAAGACTTGGTGCGTATCTGGGAAAAATATATTTTGAAATCCAAACAGAATTCAATTGAGACCATATTTGAAAATCAAAGTATGTTACATGGTTAGAACATCCAAACAGTTCTATACATCTAATCGAACTTGATTCGCAATCGAAGATTTTAATGTCATACATTGTTCAAGCATCTAATTCGATCCCAACAGTAGAAGGAAATTAACGCACCTTCAGTAAAACTCTATTTGGAATTCCAAATTGAATTCAATTAAGCCTCTGTTTTAAAATCCAACTACGTAATACAGCCGTTAGGGATTTGTGCGTAATCGGCAGAAACCTATTTGGAAATCCAAACAGAATCTAATCTCGCCTCGTTCAGAAATCCCAGTGTATTACTGCTTTTGAATTCTGTTTGGAAATCTAAACAGAATTGAATTCATCCTGTGTTTGAAAATCCAAGTAGGTTACAGTGTTGGAACATACAAATAGATCCATAAGTCCATCTGGACTTGGTGCATTACCGGGAGAGTCCTGTTCGGAAACCCAAACAGAATCCAATTGAGCCTTGTTTGGAAACCCAATTGCATTACAGTCTTAGAATTCTATTTGAAAATCTTAACAGAATCCTATTTAGATCGTGTTTGAAAATCCATGTAGATTACATTGTTGAAGCATTAAAACAAATCCATACAGCCATTTGGACTAAGTGAGCAATCAGAAAAAATCTATTTGGAAATCCAAACAGAATCCAATTGAGCTCATGTTTAAAAACAGAAGTAGGTTACATTGTTGGAATGTCCAAGCAGATCCATACAGATATTAAGAATTGGTGCGTAATCGGAAATGTTCTATTTGAAACTCCAAACAAAATCCAATTCACAGTGTGTTAAGAAATCCAATCAGGTTACAGTGTTAAAACATCCAAACAAATACATACAGCCTTTCGGACTGGGCTGAAAATCAGAAAAATTCTATTTGGTAATCTAAACACAATCCAATTAATTCTGTGTTTAGAAACTCAAGTATGTTACAGTCTTGAAATATCCAAACAGATTCATACCACCATTCGGACTAAGTAAGCAGTCAGAAAAATTCTATTGGGAAAACCATACATAATCCGAGTATATTACAGTGCTCGAACACACATACAGATCCATACAGCCATTTGGACTTGGTGCAGAATAGGAAATATTCAATTTAAATACAGCTGATTGGACTTTGTGCGCAATCAGGAAAATTATATTCGGAAATCCAGTCCGCATTAAACTTAAATTTCGTTCGGCAATATAAGCAGATTACAGTGTTGAAACATCCAAATAGATCCTCACAGTCACTCGGACTTGATGCACAATCGGAGAAATTTAATGAGGTAATCCAAACAGAATTCAATTGAGTCTTTGCTTGGGAATCCAGGTAGGATACCGTGCTGTAACATCTAAACAGATCCATACAGCCATTAAGTCTTCATGCGTATTCTGGAAAATTATTTTTGGAAATCCAAACAGAATCCAAATGAGCCTGTGTCTGGAAATCAAAGTATGTAACATTGTTGGAACATCCGAACAGATCCATACAGCTATTCGGAATTGGTGCACTATCGTGAAAATTCTATTTCGACATTCAAATAGAATCCAATTGAGCCTCGCTTGGAAATCTAAGTAGATTACAGTGTTTGAACGTCCAAACAGATTCATATAGCCATTCGGATTTGGTGCACTGTCGGCGAAATTTCATTTGGGAATCTAAACAGAATCCAATTGCGTCTGTTTCCTAAATTCAATTAAGTTACAGTATTTTGAAATTCAAAGAGGTCCCAGCAAAATTACAAGCTTTATGTGCTATCGGTAAAATTTTTCGCGGAAATCCAAGCAAAAAGCAAATCAAATTTATTTCGGAAATCAAAGTAAGGGACAATGTTGGAACTTCCGAACAGATCCTAGTAGCTATTAAGACTTGGCGCATAATCGAAAAAATTCTAATTAGAAATCCAAACAGTATCAAGTTCAGTGTTTGTTTGGGAATCCAAGTAGGTTACGTTGTTGAACATCCAATCAGAACCATACAGTCATTCGGACTTGGTATACCATCGGCAATATTCTATTTGGAAATCCAAACAGGATTCAGTTGAGCCTCGTTCATAAATCAAGTTTGTTTGAGTCTTAAAATTCTATTTGGAAATCCAAACAGAAAATAATTCAAGTGTGTTTAAAAATCCAAGTAGGTTACCATGTTCAAACATTCGAGTAGATTCGTACAACCATTCGGAATTGGAGCGCAATCGGAAAAATTCTATTTGGAAATCCAAACAGAATACAAGTGCGCTTGTGTTTGGAAGTCAAAGTAAGTCACAGTATTTTGAAAGCCAAATAAATTCCAACAAAATAACGGACTATGCGTGCTGTCGGTAAAATTCTATTCGGAAATCCAAACAGAAAGAAAATAAATTTAGGTCAAAAATCTAAGTAGGATACAGTTTTGGGACATCCAAAAAGAACTTAGTAGCCATTAGTCCTTGGTTTGTAAGCGGAAAAATTATATTTGTAAATTCAAGCAGAATTCAATTCAGAGTGTGTTTTGACTTCCAAGTAGGTTACAGTGTTGGAACATTCGAACAGATCCCCACAGCCATTCTGGCTTGGTGAGCAATCGGAAAAATTCTATTTGAAAATGTAGACAGAATCCAATTGAGCCTCGTTCGAAAATCCAAGCAAATCATATTAATTTTCTAAATCCAAATAGGATACCGTTTTGAAATATCCAAACAGATCCTAGTAGTCATCGAGTCTCGGTGCGTAATCGAAAAAAATTCTATTCGAAGTTCTAAATAGAGTCCAATTGAGAGTATGTTTGAAAGTCCATGTAGGTTAAAGAGTTGAAACACTAAACAGATCCATGCAGCCTTCAGATTAGCCGTAGGATGTAGTTGTTAGGGATATGACGTGCGTCACGTATAGACTAAGTGCTACGAACCTACTGGAAAATTCAAATACACATATTAGACTCCAAAGTCGGCTGGCTCTATTTTGGAAGTCCCAACGGCAACCAGATCAGCGTCTATTATAAATTGCAAATAGAATCCATCGGTCTCTAGGATTTTTTTGGGTTTTTTTGAAAACCCAAACAGAAAGCAATAAAAAACCGGGTCAGCCTCTCCTGGATATTCCAAACAGAACCCATTACATTCTTGTGTTGGTTTGGTCTTGTTTGGTAATCCAATGAGAAACCAATAGAAACCTGATCAGCGTCTGCTGGAAATTCCAAAAAAAAACTCATCAGATTCCTGCATCGGAGAGACTTCCTTGAAATTTCAGACAAGGTACAATAGAAATCAACTCAGTGGTTGCCGGAATTCCAAATGGACCCCATCATACCCCGGGGTGGGTTTTGTCTTATTTGGGAATCCGAACAGACACCAGCTTAGCGTCTATTGCAATTTCCAATTCTAACCAAACAGGAAAGCGTCATCCGTTGAATTTGAAATATACGTGACAATAACACACTCCATCCAAATAGACTTTACTTGTTGTTGATTGTTCAAGACCCTATCGTAAATCAGATATTCCGGATTGAATTTTATGAAAAAATATTTTCGAATTCTGGAATTAGTATTCGGTATGCTTAAACTTTCTGCTCCTTGAGCCAGGAAAATCTCAGCGAATATCCAGGGGCCGATGATGTACTTATAGTTAAGAATAGTCAGACTCATCAGGAAATTTTTGTTAGATTACTTTCTTCGGGACAGTCAATATGACTTCGAAGGGGATTAGGAAAAGTCCGTGAAGGTAAAAGAGTTTCGAAATTCGATATTCGGAAATCTATAGATACCGGTATATTAGGTTGAGCTTACCAGAATATCTCGTGAAGTTTACTAGAATATATGGTTATGTTGACCAGAATGTTGTATACCTATGCTACCAGAACACTGTCGAGTAAAAAATTATTAATATTTTCATCAGAAATTCTGGTTAAATTCACCAGAAAAACTAATTGAACAAACAGGAAATGATCAATCAGAATTTTCTGTTACTTTTAACCAGAATTAATGGTAAGGGCATATTTAACACTATTCTGGTTGCGATAACCAGACTTCCAGTTGTTTCAACCAGGATTTTTTTTCATTGTCGAAGAAGTTAACATTTAATTTCGTCTAACTTGTCTTTGCTCCACATATTTCGTTACTATTTTTTTGTTCATTATGGTAGTGTTTACATTTTTCCACAAACATACATTTATAATTGGCCGAATTGAAAAATTAAAATGAAATGTTTACCTTCCAAACCTTCGAAAACATGATCTTCTATTATATTAAAAGACTTTCTACATACATGTCAGAAGAAATTAAAATAATTTCTGGCGAACTTTCTCGAGAGAGGTAGAGACCTGGAGACCGAGCCGATCCTTTGGTGGTGCAGGTTCTGAATATTGTTCAGAGGGATGTACAACTATCGACTCAATCTGATGAGGGAAGAGCGAAGGTGGGCCGGCATGCAAGAGAAAAATTAGAGATAGCGCTTTCTGCTTCCACGGTGATCGTCGCGGGTTTGAGGGATCCCCGATGGAATTAGTTGAATGGGCCTCTGCCCGTTTCATACCAAGATACTCATTCGCGGAGCGGGGCTTTCGGTACGGTTAGCAGGTTATGATGACTCTTAAGTATCTCAAACTCACCTTCGGTGGTTTGGCGGGAATTTTGGTTTGTCCTCAAAGAAGAAGTTTCGCCTCGGTGGCAAAGATTTTATCAGGGAGGTCTGCAGCTCCAAAATATCCTCCATGTTCTAGTCACGTCGGATCGGAGTGTCGTCGATCTACGAGGGAAGTCTCTGTTGGGGGGAGAGGGCCTTGACAAGCCGAGCAAGGTCTCGGATTCTGAGCGTTCTGGGATCCCTGCTGCCGATGAAGATTCCGAAGGTCCTGAGATGGGGGAGGCGACCCACATATCATCACGTTTCTTCTTCTTATTTCCTAGTCGCGCGAAGGGAATGCTAGCTCCCACTTCTAGATTTTCTCAGAGTTCCTCGAGGGATCAGGATAGGAGTTTTACGAAATTAGATTTTTACGAAAAAAACCTTCCTTTTTTGTTTTTTTTTTCCACTAATGACCGATTTCTGATCCCACTTGGAGGATCGAGAAGAATTATTCAATTAGAGTTTGGTAAGGTTCTAACGAGGAAAATCGGGGAAAAGGTTAATTACCTATGATTTTTTTAAACATTGAATCTCCGGAGAGAATCAGGGAAATTAGTTTAATTATGCTTTTTGAGATTTGAAGGACTTTTCTGTTCCTGTAAGGAGAATCGGGAAAATATTTTATTTCTTATGTTTTTCCTGATGGAACTAAAGAGATGAAAATTCTATCACTTCTAATAGTTCTCTATCTCTAGGATAGAAAAGAATAAGGAAAATGTATCCCAGCCTATCCATCGCCTATCACCCTATATCTTCTTTTATCTCTTATCGATCTCTTTACCTATGCATTATAAATACAATCGTCTCTGATACAGTACTTTATTCGCACAAAGAATAAAGGCCCAGCTACAATAATATAAGAGTTGGAAGACCCGTCATTCCGTCAAGGTCGCGCAAACTCAAGTAGCCAGGAGCCTCCTCACTCTCAGATGAAAGATATTATATCCCCTTATTGCAGTAACGGGCTATCAAATATTTCGAACTATAAAAACACTAGCACACAAATAAAGTTTTTTACTGGTTCGCACAGTCAGTACCAGAAAATCACTGGTTTTCCAGTGATAACTCAAAATACTCATCAACCAGTGATAATTTCACTTGTTCAATTCAAGAGATCATGAATTCTGACTAGGAGAGCAAGAAGAAACCTGCTACAAATACATAAGAAGTACTCATGTTATTATACTTTGATATTTCTCTCCGTGTCTGTGCCGGCCAAGAATAAACTGATGATTTGCCGCTCTAGTGATCCTCATGCCAGGGTTCGCTCGTGACAAAACGTGCGAAGTAAATGAGAATGAAGCGACCTTAGCACCAAGCGCGCAAAATTTCAAACTCATCAAATCTAATAATAACACGCAATGTGCGTTGCTTGAATGTAGGATATTGAAACTTAGTATTAATTTTAGTGAGGTCAAAACTAAGTCATTAGCCCAGACATATTTAAATGATTGACAGAGCTGTCGCTTTTGAGAGATGCAACGGAAGAAATGTAATATTGATCGTCATTTAATGTTTTTTCATGCTTTATGGTTTCAATCTTCTAACTGCCTGAAACGCGTTAGGTGTTCAGAACAATGATTGAGAATTCTTCTAAATTCCTAAATGAACCAGGCATTTGAACGACACATAATGATTACATTTTTGAATTCTTCTAAACGCCAGCAGTCGGCTGAATGCCTAGGCAGTCAGTCGACTGCATGATTTTTCTAAATGCCTACGACATACCTATTGTGAAAACAGAAGCTGCTATTCTAATAAATGACTGTTTCATATTTGATGATTGAATTTTTTTTTCTAAATCTTCTTATTTTGTTTTCATTGACCGTATCGCTCATGGCACAAGGAAATGCATGATACACGTTAATTTGCAGATTCCTTTTTCAATACTTCCAATTATAAACTGTTTACTTTAGAAGGTTTGTATTTGAAATTTGAAAAACCGGAAAAAACAGGAATTTTCTTCTAAGTCTCAAATAGCCACACTGAACAAGAAATAAAAGATTCAAAAAATTTTCAAGTCACTTTTACTGGAAGAACATGTTTGGAAATCAGAAGAGAAAAAGGAAATGGTTATGAAAAGTAACTGGGCCAGATACGCGTTAGACATTGAGTTATGGAGCAATAAAAACGCGCCAGTAATAAAACTTAAATCCGCACCAAAACTTGACTCTAACAATGATACAGAAATTCTTACGGAGGAGATGATTGAACCTAATTTATCTTTTTTGAGCAGATCACCTGAGAATGGTCTTTACATTCTGAGCAAGTGCGAAATTCGGAATATGGTATGATTATTATTAGAATTTAAATCAATCTAATACAACTTAATTAAATTCGTTATTTCTGGTTTCAACAGAACTTGGTAGACATCTCGGTTTTAAAAAACCACCATTATCTGCAGTATTTGGACCTCGCCCATAATTATTTATCAGATTTAGCACCACTGGGGAAAATTCCGTATTTAATATATCTTAATGCTACTCATAATACATTAAGAAAAGTATTAAACTTCATTCCACCCTGGTATCTAACTGAAGTCAATTTGTCTTACAATAATATATGCGAAATGAATGATGTAAGTGGATTTTGGAGTATCGTTAGATTAGACCTATCACATAATTCTATTGAAACTATTGATGGATTACAAAATTTGAAGTGAGTAATTAGAATCATAAAAAAGTTTTTAAATGTTTAAAAATTTCAAATATTCCATCTATGGATTTTAAAGTCAATTTAAATATTTTCTTATAGATACTTAAAGTACTTAAACTTAGCTTATAATTTAATCGAAAGAGCCGAAAATTTTGACAAGTTAAATATCGAAGAGTTGAATTTAGATTTCAACTGCATAACGAGTTTCAAGTCATCCGATCCTGAAGGTGGAATAAAAAGTTTGTCCAATTTGAGAATCTTTATTTTGAGTCACAACAGAATAACGAATTTAGAATTTTTGAAGGTACTACTCTTGCAAATAATTTTTAAACGTTACTTTTTTCTGAAAATATAATACAAGATATCACATATTGATTTTTTTAGGGCGTTCACTCTTTACGATATATGGATTTGAGGTTTAACAAAATAATCGACTTAATGGAAGTTTCTCATTTAAAGAGTTCTGTCTATGAAATTGATCTACGAGGAAACCCTTGTACAAAATGGCCAAATTACAAAGATGTTATTTTATCATCTATGCCTACCGCAATTTATATTGACGGTTCAGAAGTTTCCACTGCTGAAAGGGTATAATATATAAATAATTTATTTATTCGCAAGTGAACAATATTAATACAAGTAACATTATTATTTCACATTTTTCAAATCAGAACCATTAGAAATATGAAAAATTTGAATTTAAAGTAAAAACTGTTGGGAAAAATAAAAAAATATCAAGATTAAAAGTACAAAAATTTAAAGTTTAAGTAAGAACTAGAATGAAAAATTTGAATTTATTGCAGAACTAGTTTCAAGGAGAGGGCTATAGGTAGCCTTACATAAACAAATTATTAAATGTTTCATCAAAGTCTCCAAGAACCCCCCAAACAAAATTATTTGTATTAGGATTTCTTCGTTATAAAGCAAACGCATTTTTATGATTTTATATATATATATATATAAGTAATATTCTTATTGATTTATCAATTTTTTATTTACTGAAAAACGGTATATAAATATGAGTTCCTTGTAAACACAAAAATTCAATGTAATTTCAGAAAAATCGCTCTCACAATTATGTAGAAAAACAAAAAATCAGAGGTATTAAAAAAATGTTTGCAATAAGTTGTATTTATCTCTGTCTTTGAGGAAACTGAAAGTTAGTAAGATATTTAAATGGTTGAGAAATACTGTAAAGAACCAGTATTTTCTTACGTCCATAGAAATGTTATTCCTGGAGAATATTTTTCTACTATAGATTGTTCATTTTATATAAGGTTTCAGCAAAAACATCTTTAGCTCCGACAGTCGATTTAACAACAGCGCAAGCAATAACAAAATTATTTTTTTTGGAACAACTCAACCTTCCTAAAGTGGATCAACGCGTTACACCTTACGATGAAGCTACACCACCTTTGATGATACTTTGTGGCCCATCTGCAGTAAAAAAAGGAGCATTGTCTTTACTTCTAGTAGAGAAAGCATCTAAAAGAGTAAGCAATATCACCAACGAATAAAACGACTTTTTTAAAATCAAACGTTCGCTTTCTTGAAAGGTAGTGTTTCACGTTTCTTCCGAAAATTTTTCCAAGATATTGTAAAAAAACAATCGATTTAAGTATGTGGAATTCCCAGTCATTTCCTGATTTTCTAAAATTTTTCCCGTCCATCAAATTTCCAGATTCAAGACTGCAAAACTGAACACTTTTTAATTTGAAGCATTCAAAAATTATTCATAAATTATTCCAAAAATTTAGCGATTTAAAACTTGAAATCTTTAAGATCATACAATTTCAGATTTGTGTCATAACAATTTCAATTAATTTGGAAATCAACTTTTTCGAAATTTCTTATGATATAGAGTAACATTTAAAATGTTTGAATAGGTTTTTTTACATCCGAAAATCCCTGACAAAAAAATTAATGCACAATCATTTCTCGGTTTCCGGGCCCAGCGACCATCCTGAACTTAGGTTTAAAAGATTTCACTTCGTATTCATCTTAGGTGAGATTCTGTCGTAGTCATACTACTCGGGAATCTCCAGAAAATGAAGATGACGCAGACGCACATATTTTTGTAAAAAGAGAGGAATTCAACGAAATGGCACGCCGAGGAGAATTTTTATCAATTCAAGATCTTTTAGGACATAGCTACGGCTTCCGTAATTACTTTCTCATTTAAAAAACTTTCAAATAAAAAATTAACAGATTATATAAAAATTGCCTAAAGCTTAGAGAGTCAATATATAAAAGGTAACTCAGGCCTGCATAATTTTAGACCCAGAAACTCTACTAGGTGATTCCAGAGGTCTTTGGTACTCTGAAATCGAAACCGATGCTCAAAATATCCCATCACATTCAGCGTGCAAAAATCCATCGAAAATGCATATTCATTCAAAATAATTTAAGGGCTGATTTTTTTGGAATCCAATTTCCGAGCAGCAAATTTCTCCAGCAGATTTTCTGATCAAGTTATTGGAACCTGAAATCTTTCCAAGATGCCCTCAGAAAACATTCCCGTACAAGAGCAGTCTTCTAATTCAGAACAAGGGGTTTTATTTTTAACCCTTACACGAATGAGGCATGGATATCGTGATTTCTTGATACCGCATATTGTACTAGATTTTTTTATTCAACTATTAGTACCTGAAATTACTTCATATGAACCACATATGAACCACGTAAATGACAATTTTTGAATACAGAATATTGTACTAGACAAGTTTATTTAACTAGCGAGACCTGCAATCGCGGTCAGATATTCACTAGAGTACACCTCCCCCTAAGTCCTTAGGAAAAGCTTTTGAATTCGGTATAGGGGTTGCATTTTCAATCTATAACGTATGATGCATGGGAGTCGTGATTTCTCATCACAGAAGTATAATAATAATTATTATTGATAATTCTTATTATTGCGATAAATTATTATCAATAATTATTATAGTATAATAATAATTATCATTGTCCTAAAGGCGAAGAGGTCGGGAGAGGGTGTGCTTCAATGGATATCTGAACGCGGATTTAGGTAGCACTAGTTCAATAAATTATCTAGTACAGTATTCCATATTAGAAAAATCGTCTGTTATGTGGTTCAAATGCGTAAGGCTAGAAAAACAGACCCTGAAGATTTTTAAGACGTTTCCTGAACATCGGTATCGCCTGAAAATATATCAAAATGATTTCAGGTGCCAACACTTGAATGAAAACAATTAGTACAATATTCGGTATCAAGAAATCACGATATCCATACACTACATGTACATGGGTTGAAAATGCAACCTCTTGAACTGAATGAGAAGACTGCTCCTGTACAGGCATGTTTTCTGAGGACATACTGGAGAGATTTCAGGTTCCAATAACCTCATCGAAAAATCCTCTGGAGCTATTCGATTCTCAGAAATTGGTATTTTCATGTTTTATCTCCCTAAGGGTTAAAATACGACTTCCAAAACAAATTTAGAATCTTGCCTCTACTGGAAATGTGCATTGAGGAGATCCTAAAGAGATTCCATATGCCAATTGTGTGAAAAAAGCCATTTTTACACTCTTTGAACTATATCTCTAAACGCTGACGTGAAGGAGCATTTTGAGCAATGGATCCGATTTCAGCCAGCCAAAAACCTTCGAAATCACCTAGTGGGGTTTCTGGGTCCGAGAAAAAATTTTCACTTGCAGGCTTGTCGGTGATAATTCACCGACGACAGTAGCTGGGTGGTGATTCTCGAATTGTCATGGTCCCGGACTTTGAGCGCGGACGGGAGCGGCTTGCGCTCGGATAGGTTTAATAATATAAATGAAATGATTAATTGAATTGATAATAAATATCATTATTTTGGTTTTCTGTAGCTGTTCACTTTCCTGACCAAATTTTCAGGCGAATGCAATCCGGCTGAAGACGATATGGAATTGAGGGACTCCACAGAATTGAGTACGTCAGGCATTACTTGGAGGCTTATTGATAGTTGGGATATTTGATGCGTTTGGGGTTGAGTTGAAGGGTCAATGTCTGCCGACCTCCTGTAACAAGGGAGAATTTAGATACACCAAGTGAGGTTGAGTTCTCTATATGTTGCGTTAAGGCTTTATCTCGAGTGAACCCTTTTTCTTCTTCATCAGCCATGGACTAAGTCAAGTGCCTAGTGAGTCAAAGATGTTATGAAATTAATACTATGTTTGAAATCTTTTGCGACGATGTTGTATTAGACACTAAATTATGGGTTTGGTGTAGTTTAGAGTTCCTTCTTTACCGCTGTTGTTCTCATGCAGGAAATCCCTTGATGAAGCAGGATGCACATTCATCAGGTGCTTGTACCGGAAAATGTGCACCATGTCCGGGCCTGGGGCTTTCCAGTAACTTGTCCTTTTCAAAACCGCTGAAATGCCCGAGTCTGTGATGTTAGTAGGCTCCATTACATGGTTATCGCTTGCCCTTTGTTTCCCTAGTTGGAACAACGCAGCGTCTGATAAGCTTCTATTCGTTTTTCCCCAAACACGCGACCAGTATTCAACCATGTCTCCCAATTGAAAATCTTTGGTGTTCCGCTGAATATTTTGCTCTTTACTTAGTTTAGGATAGAACATTCTTTCATCTTCCGCGACTATTATTATTCTTTCGCGTTTCTTAACTTTTTTCTCGGGTGAACCCGGTATTTCATCATCATCCACGGACTAAGTAAAGTGCCTAACGAGTTGAAGATGTTGTGCATTCAATATGATGTTTAAAATTTCTTGCGACTATGATGTGGTAACCACAAAATTAGGTGTATCGTGTAGTTCAGAGCTCGTTGTTTACCGCTGATGTCCACATCTCGCTTGTTGTTGAAATAGACTCGCGACTGTACAATTTGTGATATACACAGTTGCTTGACATCTACAATGTATCTACCCCCTCTATGTCGTAGTAGAACTATCCTTTTAATCGCCACGTTACTGTGGTGCATTCCGTGCTTGGTAACTTCAACGCGTACGAGGATCATTCAATAAATACCTAGCCTACAAAAGAAAAACGAAAATTTTGGAAAAGTGTCAATTTATTTTTCCACACAATCTCCTTTTAACTCAATACACTTGGCCCAGCGATGCTCCAACTTCTTCAACCCTTCCAAAAAATACGTTTTCTCAAGGTCTGCAAAATAGGCCTCCGTGGCGGCGATGACCTCCTCATTCGACCCAAATCT
>JAUMHM010061374.1:0-14505 GCA_032362435.1 Melikaiella ostensackeni
CATGACAGACCCATACTTGATACATCGTAGTAACAAAAGTAACAATAATTTTAAACTTTTGCCTCGTCAAATCGCTTCATTTATCGTTCAATTGAGGATTCTAATAGTTTGTTGCTGAAATTTTTTTTTCAGTCGACGTCTAAACTAGTTTTAAGAATTTGAACAGGATTTTTATATAAACCGAAAGGTATGTTTCAATAATGAAATATTTATATATATGTTACGGCTAAAGTCCGATATTGGATAATATTAGATTTCGCCGCCTAAAGCTAGTTACTACCCTTTTCCCCCCATAGAACTCACCACATTATACAATTAGCTTTAGCCGGCTAAACCTAGTATTATTCAATATCGGACTTTAGCTGTAACATATATACTCTTGTTGTAATAAATTTTATGTGTCATATATTAATGGAGGTAATTATTTTTGTGTCCTTTTATTTCCTTGTTCGAAGTAAAATAAATTTATACAAGAAAATGTTTTTAGAAAACTTATTATGGCAATATTGATGTTTTATCAATATTTTTTCAATTGTAGTCGAAAAATTTGTGAGAAAATTAAAAAAATACATACCTACTATTTTGCTCTGTAAAATGTTTTTCTAATAAATAATCTGCATAAAGTCTTTATTAATCTGTAACAGTTGAAGAAATTAAATTGTTAAGACCATAGTCACGTGACAGATGGTGTTAGTTATTTTGTGTGATTGTACATTTGTTAATTTAAAAAAAAAATATCATTGTAAAATAAATTGTTTGAAATTGATACGTACCAAAGAGGTTTCTAGATAATCCTTCAAGGAATAAAATTCAACCTAATAAGACATTGGGATTAAATAAGAATTGCAAGTTTTACATAATGAGAAAGCAAAAACATAAATCTCTAAATTTTTTTGAATCTTTCCTAAATTATGCTTTGGTATTAGTGTTAGTTACTTTGTGTAACAGAGCGTTCAACATTTTCGTTGATACTTGCAGACAGTGTAATGTCTGTTGTGCTGTACAGAGCTCATTGACTGAGCGCGCATAGTGGTTTCAGTGGTGGGGGGCATGGCACGGACTGGACCGATCCGCTCGTGAAAATATTTATTAGTAAGGTTATGTTATGATATTAACGCATGCGCTCTGGTCAGTTGCCATTCGGACGTAAATGACATCAAATTGCGTAGAAAACTAGTGGCGTAATGTACGTGGTAATAAACTCGTAATATAATCGTAATATGCGTGGTAATATACTCGTAATATACGTAGTAATATACTCCTAATACACGTAGTAATATACGTCGTAATATACAAGTAATATACGTAGAAATATGCTTGTAATATACGCAGTAATATGCTCGTAATATAAGTAGTAATATACTCGTAATATTCGTAGTAATATACTTGTAATATACGTAGTAATATACTCGTAAAAAGCTACGTTTATTACGTGGAGTATTATACGTCTCAACCCTGCCACTGGTCATGCCAGTCAAGTGTAGGAAGTGTAATGCAAGCTGTCTCCAGAACGTCGATGCAGCATCAACGTAATTCGCACTGTGTCGACACTATGTATATTGATTTATAAAGTCCTATTGTGGAGAGACCTTCAAGGCTTTAAAACACACGTTGTGTCGTGTTGCTTGCTTGCTTCTCTTCACCCGCTCAAAGGAGCCAATCAGTTATTCTTTTGACTTCGTATACAGTATTCTTCTCCATATTGATAAGTGTATGGAAAAGTGATTATATATATTTTATATTTTGACTAATTTTTTCGACTTCGTACAGTATTCTTTGATATATTGATATGTGTATGGAAAAGTGAAGTTATTTTTTTTGACTTCTGCTTTATGTAAGATTTCAATTTCAGTTAACGTTTACCGAAGATGTTTACACATAAATCTGTCTTGGGTAGTAGCTTAGGACGCACGTGATGTTTTTCAATTATATTCCATTTCTCGCATGAAAAATACATTCAAAACGCGACGTAGAATGTTGACGAAAATCTAAACACCAAAGTGTAAACAACTCTAATGCACGTGTTTGACTCTTTCTCGCTCGTGGAGAAAAAGAGACAGCCTGATGCGCAGTACGAAACTTCGCAACGATGTGCTCCCTGACCCAGCCGCCGTCTCCCGTGCTACTCCCTCCACTCAAGTTTCCTGTCATATCCGTTCTGGGTTCCAACTGGTTCCTACTGTGACCTAACATTTTGAGTTGAACTCTTATTAATTTGTTTAGTAGTAAAAATTATTCTTGGAGGTTTGAACATGTCAGACCTCGAAGAAGTAAATATCGTGGTAAGCAAGTTAATTATTATTATTATACATTCACATGGAGTTGCGATGCAGAAGTGCATGAGTGACGCATCCCTTTTGAGATTATATGTACCCGTTAAAAAGGGTTGCATTAAACGTATTAAAAAATTGCAATCCCTACGAATGCCTTTTCAGTCCTTTTTTTAATCCTCATTACGCTGAAAAAGTAATAAGATTGTAATCCCTTTCAAAGCGGATCGGAGCTGACAAATGTAACCTCGAATAAGTTAAAAACAATTTTCGTATAACGTATTAGAAGGCGCTCCAAAAGCATAAAGTTTTCAGTCTAGTAGGATTGTGCACCACAATACATCATTTTATTGTAAAATACTTTGTTCACATTTTATCCGTTACAACAATATGAAATCATGATTAAAAATTATTTTCCACCATAGCTATCGGTGTGGAAATCAATCCTGACAACGTAAAATGATAATCAGCTTGTCAAAATTTAAGAAGCAAGACTCTCCAATCGATTCAAAATAGTTACCTTAATAGGAACATTAAGTTCTATTGTTTTGGTCTTACGATCAAATTAAATAATAAAGAAAGACAAGGATTATTCCGAGTGAAATTTTTTTAATTGTTGAATTAAAATACATATTGCAATATTGCAACGTTTCGACCATAATCTGTCGGTCATTCTCAGGCAAAATTATATCTGATTGAAGAAATTTATTATAAAGAATTAACTAATTTAAAAAATTACAAAGTCATGAAATTTTGTGAAAATTTTATAATGAACATTAGTTGATTTGAATTTATTAGTACTATTCTGTATATGAGCTAGAACTAGAGATTCTCTTCTACATCTAATGAGAAAGGTGCGTTGTTCTCAGGTGGACTAACCTCCTTTAAGCGTTGATCCATTCTCCCATGTCACGACGTGTAGTTGGACCGTATTTTTTACGTGTAAAATCCAAGTATCCCATTATCCCAGAACCAAAATAATATAAAAATATATTATAATAATAATAAAATATTTTTTAAAAAAATATATATAAAATAAGACCAAAATAATAGAACTTAATGTTCATATTAAGGTAACTATTTTGAATCGATCGGAGAAAGTATTGCTTTTTAAATTTTGAGAAATTGACCATCAAAATTTGGCCCATAACGTTCTGAGATAATGGGATACTTGGATTTTATACGTTTAAGATACGGTTTAACTACACGTCGTGACATCGGAGAATGGATCAACACTCAGAGGAGGTTAGTCCATCTGAGAGAACAACGCACCTTTCTCATTAGATGTGGAAAAGAATCTCTAATTCCAGCTCATATTTTTTATTATTTAATTTGATCTCAAGACCATAATAATAGAACTTGATGTTCCTATTAAGGTAACGTAAAATGGCCAGTAGTATATTATAGTATGCTATTAAAAGAACGCACTTTGTTGAAGGCAAATGACCTGTGGCAAGAAACCTGTAGTACACTAGGTTAGTTACTACTATTCTATGTTAATAATATTCACAATATTCGTATAATATTGTCTTTTTTTAGTATTTGTAACTTGCATCGACTTTCTACGTGTTTCCTCCGTTAAGATAGCACAAAGTAGGTGGGCAGCTCTAAAAGCTGAATACATGAAAGCAAAATAAAAGGAAATAGTTTACAGACGCAGTGGTTCGGCTGCGCCAACAAGAAAATATAAAGAACGGGAGTTCATGTTATTTGAGATAATGACATTTCTTGATAACTTATCAAAACCCATAAGGTATTAGTTCCTTTTTATAATTTATGAACCAAATTTGTGAAAGAGGATAATTTTTTAGCATAGGTGTTAATGTAGAAACGTTATGTAAAGCAATCGTGTGATAATAATGTGATACTTCGCAAGACAATAACTAACTTATCGTCGGACTCGAAAGATGAAGGTGATAACCAAAAGGTTCAACAAGAAAATAGTAGTAAGTTTTGAGGATGTGATTAGCATTCGGAAACTTTTTTTTATGAATAGAGATGTTCGTAAGTTATACACAAAGGTTGCCACAGTAGATGTAAAAAAGTGAATCTATTTTAAAAAGTAACTGAAAGTTTTTAGGAGCACGCTTTGTAACTTACAATACTTCTTTTCAGCAAATGTAATTAAATTGTGAAATTAATAACTTCTTTACTCTTCACTTTTAAACATTCAATACTAAAAGTATCTAATTCTAATCGTTTCTGCGGCTTCCTCTTTGAAATTGTTTATCTAAAACCTTTTTTACTTCAAAATATAATTCCGAAAGCTTACAATTAGAGTTTTTATTGACTGCCACTAGAATACTGCTTAGGAATTAAAGTTGAGTGACTGCAATTTTGTTTCAAACGGAACGCAATTTTTCAAATCAGACTCCTAAAGCAATCTCTTACTTTTACCATGTAAAATGTTTTCGATTATATACATTTTGTATCCCTGCATGTGTCATATGCGCATTTAAAATGATCTGCAAAACATTACTTGTTTAATAGGAGATGTACATACTGTCAAATATTATGAGACTTTCATCGAGTCACTTCCCCCCCCCCCCCATCCCTACTACAAATACCTACATAGGTCCCTATGCAGGTTCACTTTAAGGAATCTATATAGGATCGTTTGTAGGCTGCATGTAGGATCCTACGTAAGTACATACCTATGCAGGTTCGTATGGGTATCACCTATAGGAAATGAAATACTTACTTACTCTTACGGAAATAAATACTTGAAGAATAAATACTTATTCCTACATAAAATCCTTTGTAGATCCCTATGACTCGTACCTACATATGATCTTACCCAATAAACTATGACTTGTCCCCACATTAATTCCTACCTAGGAACCTATCTCAAATCCTACGTCCCACCCTGTACCATACTACAATCATATCCTACGTTACATCCCATGCTCCACCCTATAATAAACTTTCAATCTGCAATTGTTTATTCAAAA
Organism: Melikaiella ostensackeni; assembly: GCA_032362435.1. Lineage (NCBI taxonomy): Eukaryota > Metazoa > Arthropoda > Insecta > Hymenoptera > Cynipidae > Melikaiella > Melikaiella ostensackeni. The sequence goes on from JAUMHM010061374.1 coordinate 5,222, forward strand.
TTATTTATTTTGGCTTTCGAATTAGAAATACAGTTGCTATAGAGAAAACTAGCAATCTTGAATCGATTTTCATCATTAATTGCTTATTTTGTTCTTAAAAATATTATAATAGGGCCGGGTATAGGGTGGAACATAGGATACAACGTAGGCGCTGGTTATAGGATTAAACATGGGATTTGACGTAGGAACTGATCGTAGGATGGTATAGAGTGGGACGTAGGATTTAAGATAGGGTCATAGGTAGGAATTGATGTAGGGACGAGTCATACAGTAAGGTCCATCTCATCCTGGTCATGGAGTTGTTGCATGTTGAAATATTGTTAAAAAATGTAACCTTCCTTCCACAACAGCACTGAAAAAGATATTGAACAGGGGTCTTTTCGAATTTCGCCCATAAACATGGGCGCATGTGCATGGTTCAGAAAGTAGGCCAGGGTGAAACTGAGTGACGAGTTGTTTACAAATTTCTCATCCGTGTTTGAAGTTGTTTATTGTTAAATAACTTGAAAAATAACTATTGAAGGTGGATGAAGGTATCATACGATACCGTAACTTTAACCAATGCACCGCATTGAAAATTGTAACCCCCACTTGTAAATAACATTCACAATTAGTATTGATATTTCATTGGCAGTTCTGATGTTAGGTTTTCCGCAATAAATACACACAGAAAAACCATAATCTGCCATAATTTACAGTCTACAATAATTTTGACTATTTCCTAAGATAATCAAATATCAAACACATCAAAATTATCATAACATCAACAATATCAAACACAATTTTCAATTTTAAATGCCATATTTTAGTGGGGATTTCAAATGACATATTCTAGTGGGGATTTCAAATGTCATATTGTAGTGGGGATTTCAGAAGCCATATTCTAGTGGGGATTTCAAAATCAACTTTTTTCTGAAAAATTTGACAGAAACTTGATCTAAATTTTTGTTTGTTGATAATAAATTTTTCTTATTGTTTGGTATTTTAGGTTAAAGGTCCCTTCAAATTATCAAACAAAATTTTCAGTCTTAATTGCTACATTTTAGTGAGAATCTCAGAATCAATTTTAGTAGCGATGTCAAAATCAGTTTTTTCTTCTGAAAAATTCGACAAAAACTGGATCCAAATTTTAGTTTGTTGTTAATAAGTTTTTTTTTGTTTGGTATTTTAGGCTAAAGGTCACTTTAAATTGTCAAACACAATCTTCAATTTTAATTACGATATTTGAGTGGGGATTTCAAAATCAACTTTTTTTCTGAAAAATTTGACAGAATTTGATCTAAATTTTTGTTTGTTGTTAATACATTTTTTGTTTGTTTGATATTTTGTTTCGAATGTCCCTTCAAATAATGAAACACATTTTTAATTCTAGTTGCTATATTTTAGTGGGGATTTCAAAATAAACTTTTTTTCTGAAAAATTTGACAAAAAATTGATCCCAATTTGCGTTTGTTGTTCACACATCTTTTTTATTGTTTGTTATTTTAGGTTGCAGATACTTTGAAATTATCAAACACAATTTTCAATTTTAATTGCTAGATTTTAGTAGCGATTTCAGAAAAAAGTTTATTTTGAAATCCCCACTAAAATTTGGCTATTAAAATTGAAAATCGTGTTTGATAATTTGAAGAAGCCTTCAACCTAAAGTATCAAACAACAACAACAAATTTATTAACAACAAACAAAAATTTGGATCCACTTTCTGTCAAATTTTTTAGAAAAAAAGTTGATTTTGAAATCCCCACTAAAATATCGCAATTAGAATTGAAAACGATGTTTGATTATATAAGGGGACCATTAACCTAATATATCAAACAGTAAAAAAAACTTATTAACGACAAACAAAAATTTGGATCAAGTTTTGTCAAATTGTTCAGAAAAAAATTGATTTAGAGATCCCAACTAAAATATAGCAATTAAAGTTAAAAATTGTGTTTCATAATGCAAAGGGACCTTGAACCTAAAATACCAAACAATAAAAAAAATTATTAACCCCAAGCAAAAATTTGGATCCAGTTTTTGTCAAATTTTTTAGAAAAATGAATTGATTTTGAGATCCCCACTAAAATATAGCAAGTGAAATTGAAAATCGTGTTTGATAATCTGAAGGGACCTTTAACCTAAAATACCAAATAATAATAAAAATTATTAACAAAAAACAAAAATTTAGATCAAGTTCTCGTCAAAATTTTCAGAAAAAAAATTGATTTTGAGATGCTCACTGAAATATAGGAATTAAAATTGAAAATCGTGTTTGATATTTTGAAGGGACCTTTAGCCTAAAATACCAAACAATAAAAAAATTATTACCTACAAGCAAAAATTTGGATCAAGTTTTTGTCAAATTTTTCAGAAAAAAAAAATTAATTTTGAGACCCTCACTAAAATATAGGAATTAAAATTGATAATCTAAAATACCAAACAAAAAAAAATTTTTACAACAAACAAAAGTTTAGATCAAGTTTCTATCAAATTTTTCAGAAAAAAGTTGATTTTGAAATCCCCTTTAAAATATTGCATTTGAAATTGAAAATTGTGTTTGGTATTGTTGATGTTATGTTAGTGTTGATGTGTTTGATATTTGATTATGTTAGACAGTAGTCAAAATTATTGCTCACTGTAAATTATGGCAGATTATGGTTTTTCTGTGTGTATTTATGGCGGAAAACCTAACCTCAGAACTGTCAATGAAATATCAACAGTAATTATGAATTTTCTTTACAAGTGGGGGTTAAAACTTTAAACGCGGTGCATTAGTTAATGTTACGGTGTCGTATGATACCATTATGCACCTTAAGTATTTATTTTCTAAGTTATTTAACAACAAAAAACTTCAAATACGGATGGGAAATTTGTAAACAACTCGTTACCGAACGTTCCACCGGTGGCCCACTCTCTGAACCATGCGCATGCGTGGGCGTCCATGTTTGTGCATGAAATTCGAAAAGACCCCTATTCAATATCTTTTTGAGTACTGCTGTGGAAGGGTGTTAGCATTTTTTAAAAATATTTTAAAATGCAACGACCCTATGACCGGGATGAGGTGAACCTTACTGTAGTTTATTGGGTAGGATCATATATAGGTACAAGTCATCGGGATCTACATAGGATTTTATGTAGGGGACCCTACATAGGGTCCTATGTAGGTTCCTGTTTAATTTACTGTAGGTGACACCTATAGGAATGTATATAGGTATGTACCTACGTAGGATCCTATATAGTTTCCTCAAAGTGATCCTACACAGGGATCTATGTAGGTATTTACAGTAGGGTAATCCATGGAGACAAACAACTTCGTACCGTGGATGATATGCTGTTGTCCTTAGAACCTTTTTTGAGACTACTGGATGAACATAGGCAGTTCTGCGTAGAAGAAAAAATTAGGAAAATGGTAATGGATGAATTAAACTATCAAGAGAAAAGTGACCTGTGAAATATTTCAACTATTTACTTGCCGCACAAGTGCTTCGTGTTGCGTGCGTTTTATTATTACACTCACCTCCCGTTACTGTGCCAGCCTTGTGTCTGGTCAGCACAGTAACGGGGGCTATTAGAATCTGGTTTAAACCGGATTCAAAGCGACGAGTTAGTAAACACTCAGGACAGGTATTTACATCAAAAATTCCAAATAAATTGAAAATAAATATGATTTTACGAGAAATTATTCTCTTTGAAACTGCTCAAAGCGTGTTTTAATATACAATTGAATGAATTATACACTTACATCTTCAAATTGCATAACAGACAACCAGGGACACTGAACATAATGCTATTTGTAATTTTTAGCTTTCTAAATTGAACGTTTGAAAATTAAGAGACTGAAAAGTAGTTATTTCCAAACTTAAGTTTTCAAAACTTAAAAGTTTCGTATTCTGTAACTTTTAAAGTTAATCTTAGAATGAAGCCTTACAATGTATATTTCTCAATTAGATAATTCTATAAAATGGAAATCGTTCACATTTCAAACATAATAAATCAAATCATAATTTGTATGTAGCACCAACATCCATTTCATGTTCATTTCACTACTTGAGAGTTTTATCAGAAAAACTGAAATAATACTTTTAATTAACTATAGTCAAATTGTGCCCTGTATGTTTGCTAGGCATCCAATAATATAAAGGTTAATTGCACAATTGAATCTTCAATTACAATTTGTTTCCAATATACTGTAATGGGTGGTAACATAAAAGCCGCCAAGAGATATTTCGTCAGTTTTACAGGAGAGCGAAAAAACATTCTGCACAATCGAAGTCACTATTTGAAGGCTATAGTAATGTCCACTCCCGAGCGGAAGTGTTACTGAATTGCAACCAAAACAGTTTGAATGGAAGAAGATATCCACTTTTTTAGAATTACTGCATTGACACTAATTTCTGTTTTGCACAAATAGAATAAGAATCAGAATTGCAAAAATATTGTGATTTTTTATTAATTTTTTATTTTGTAAAACCTGAAAATATCGCAGCTTCTATTTTACCGATTTTTGAGAAAACAGCAAGGAGTTGTTATTAAATACCCTTAGAACAACGATTTTACCTATAGTGAAAGGTAATGCGAAGAGGGCAGCAATTAAGTATGGCTGTAAGAATCCATGAATGATTGTTGGTTTTCTGTATCTCCGTCAGAGGCAGCACCTCTTGGACATGAAAATTGGGAAATTGAGAGATAATTTGAATTGAGATTAAATATTAAGGTCAGCTTTACTAAATGATACTAGGTGATTGTCTCATAGAACAAAGAAGTATATAAAATTTTAAGAGAGATTGGTTAATCGAAAGGTGATCGACTTTTACGTCGCAAAACCCCTGAACACTTAGTTCAATTGTGTTTGATTGACATACCTTTAATATAATATGTTTTCTGTTTTCAGTAATAGTATTGAATGTGGAATGGTTTGCGGAGAAATTTAAATGAAAATGCGTGCAATAAGGGTTTGAAAGAGAGTGAGTAGAGTTACGAAAATATGATTATTAGATCTTTGGTTTAGTTGTTAACTAAATGAAGGAGGCACCTTTTAACTTTAATTTACTTTTGAATTTTTAGTAGGTTTTTAAGTAGAGAAAAGCTTTAAAATTCAATTGTCTTTTTGCTACTATTATTTATCTGACGTTTTTGATAGTGAAGCATGAAATAAGATTTTGAGCCTAAATTGGGGAAACGTGTTTAATGGTGTTTTTTTGGGAAGTAAACTGGGTCGGGTTTACGTCACGAGTTGATGTAAGGCTTAGATGATAGTCTAGCTAGGATAGAGTAAAAACTAGAATTATGATTGATTGAACGTATAAGTGTGACCGAGAGTAGGATTGCGCGGGAGATCTGTGGATCGCTGAGCGATCCAGGAGCCCGCGAGCGGCATTGAATTTTGAGATCAGATTTTGACTGACTCGCGACGCGGAATCTTTGTCCCTTCGTAACTTCAATCTACAGTCAAGTTGGACAGAATTTTTCTTTCCTTGTAATCAAGTGCGAGCAAAATATATAACTTTTTCGGATTTTCTCGTGTTTTCTTGTGTTTACCCTTAGAATAATATTTTTATCCATAGCGGCTCTATGCAAATTTCACAGTTTATTTGAATAAGATAACTACCCTTATTCCGAGGAATAAAGATACCATCATTGGGACCGGACAATATAATTCAACGTTGGCTCCGTCAAGTCGGAGACCCGGACGAGGAGTTTCTACTCCTATTGTGGAAAGGAACCCACTAACCATTTTTTCATGAAGATTCTAAATTCGAAGTTTGAGCAAATTTCCTGCGCAGAACCTTAGTGTACGTCACATTATGTCACATGGCCGAAAAGTAGTTATATATACAGTTCCTCCACTCCGCTGCCACTTGCCGCATCTAGGTGTATAATATCTTTGGTTCGGAGGAGGACGTACGCTGAATTGTAAACTTTCGCTTCGTTTTGCGTGGAATTAAGGCGAAATTTTACAATTTAGCGTACGTCTACCCCTCAACTATGTCCGGAAAACTTAGACAAAGTTTCTGACACACACTTTGGTCTCCTTACTATTACTCCATGCTGTAAAGTTGAAACTACCACGTTTTAAAATCGAAACAAAACATCACTTTCACGTTTTGTAATTTATTCCATTTTTTTTAATGCGTACAGTTTTTTAACATTCAACTCTAAAGTGTCTCCGGAATGCTTTTCTTATATTTTTTTTAAGTGTTAATGTCATCTGAATATTTTCAACGTGTGGAACATTGCTGTACACAATTCTGATTTATTTTTTGATATTTGCAATGCGCAAGGCCCCCGTTTCATGAGCGACGCTTCTGCGAAAAAAGAGATAGGTTGCCTCCCACAATCTCCTTTCTCTTTCTAAAAGCCATACGCGTTTCCCCAATGGAGTCACCAGTTCATTTCAATACGTCGATGTGCCTGGGGAGGGATTTTGATTCCCTTTAATCTATTCGATCGAATCTCTCCTATCGTATAAAATTAAGCAGATATGATCGATAGTTTCGAAACGATCGACTGCAACTACTTCTTTCCATCTTATGGGTTAAAAAAAGGGCCAATAGTCGATAATAGAAAACTCCCGACTTCTCGACTTTCGACAGTCGCCGCTCTCTTTCTGACCCAGGAGATGAAAAAGGATAGTTGTAGTTGATCGTTTCAAAGCAATTGAACATCATTGACTAATTTCATGCGATAGAAAGAGAGATTCGATCAAATAGGCTAGAGGACATCGGAATCCCACCCCTGTATCGGTAATGGACGAATGAATTAGAACATTGATCTCTATATATCTGGATTGGACATACAGTGTACGCGAGTGATGAGTATTTGTTACGTCTCATTCCTGTCGTGGTCCTCTGCTGTAGAGTTGCTGAACTTCCGCGAACACCGCCAAATTTAATGTAAATATTTCCATTCCTTTGAGTCGAAGGCCTTTTCTGGTTCGTTACTATTAATAAACGTTGAAACGTTGCCTGAAATTTGGAATGTTTGAAGGTTCTATTTGCAAAATTAAAAACTCAAAATTGTGTCAAAATTATCTCTTTTAAGAGTTCATTTGGTCTGTAGTTATTAAGGTCACGTACTCTCACAATTCAAAAGTTTCTCATGGAAAATGTTTATAATTCTCGTAGTTAGATTAAGACGGACTGAATCGGACTGACTGATACTGAACACTGAACACTGAGACTGACTAAGTTGGACTGACTGACTCCGCTGAGCAATATCCTCCTTTTATAGTTTTGGCCCTAGCCTAAAAATCCGTCATCATTGCGTTTTACGACTTTCTTACACGTGCCGGTTACGACCTTCGTACACGTGCCGGTTACGACCTTCGTACACGTGCCGGTACACGACCTTCGTACACGTGCCAGGTTTTATGGAATTCAAGTTATTTTTAGCTCAGGTTGTTCAAAACAACCACGCAGTAGCAGCCATAAATTAGTTAGTTTGACGAAATTCATGACCATAAGTTACGCAGTAGCAGTAATAAACACATAAAAATTCCAAAATTTATCAATTTAGATTACGCAATGGTAGCCGTAAACCAGTCAATCCTGCGTAAAACGGTAGTCGTAAATCAGTCAACCTTGCGCAATTCACGAGCCTGAGTTATTTTTAGAATAACTGCGCAACGGCAGTCATAACCCTGTCGACCCTATATAATTTACGAGCTTAGGTCATCTAAGGGCAGTTATGCGAGAGTAGTTATAAACCTGTCAAAGTTACGAAATCTGTGCCTGGGGGATGTCGCTTACAGTCTCCAAATGACGTCATGACCTACTTATTCAAGCCCATTTTCTCACGCTCCTTGGTATTTCTTATTGCGCAATCGACCTTCGCCCTAAAATTCCGAATGAATGACTCAATATTCGCTTTTAAAATAACCGAGTTTCGTAGTCCTTTCTAAACGTAAATTCTATTCGAAGTTCGAATCCGCCGCTTAATTTCTAGTTATTTTCATGAAAATAAAGTTTTCTACCGTACCAGCAAGGCTGCTGTCGCGCTCGTCATAGAGCAAAGCTACACTAGAAAGTTGCATTACGTCATATCATTGAAGCCATATATGTAATACTCCTATATGGCCAGAGGTCCATTTAAGCCCGTAAGAGGGACGGTCACGGATAGAGTGAGATGCAGTGAGTAGCAACTATTCTGCAATGCGCATGCGCGGTACACAGGTACTCCACATGTTCTCTAGTTCGTAAACGACGCTGACATGAGAATGCTGTAAGCTGCGCGCATAGGATGCACGTGCACCTCTATGCGAGAGAGGAACGATTGTCTGCAGGCTTATGCTTTCGCCGGGCCTCTCTCTCCGCTGGTTGTATAGGAGTATTACATATATGATTGAAGCGAAGCCGCCATTTTAATTTTCCCTAAAGGCACACTTCTTTTCTGTCGTATAACATCTTGCTTGCAGTGCTGTACCAGGTGACCACAAGAAAGACGGTGCTATACGAAAGAAAAGGACCCACGGCAGCGTCAAACTTGGCGCAAAACGTCAAAGCACTAACTAGTGATTGCTAGTGATATAAATGTTGGGCAAGTGAGTCGACTTTCTCATGAAGTCATTGCGCGTGCCATGGCGTTCCTCTTGTTTTACGCATCGCAACGTGCCAAATATTTTCCCACTGTCCCATCGTGGCGTGAAATTTAGCAAGCAGCACCGTATTTTGTATAGTCAGTCAGAAGTATGAGATCCCATGATCCGAATTGAAAGCGGCTGTCCTTCACACCCCAGCTCGTTGTCGGTCGGTCGATGTACTAATGAGGATTAGCAATGTACGACTATGTAGTGTATATACATGACATGTAGGCAAAATCGCCGCTGTGGAACTAAAGTTTACCGACCAACCGATGGCGGCGGTAAATGCCAAAACCCGTTTCAAGTCGCTTCAACTCTTCAACTCTTGTACAGAGAGAGAGAGAGAGAAAGCAGCCCTTGTGATGGAATTAAAGTTTTCTTTCCTTAAATCATCCGGACTTATTTCAGACGCAGAGAGTTTTATTTTCGTGTGTCAGGACGGTGTCATTTCCACCTTAGTATACCATAGCCGCATCTTACGTGAAGAAGTTCCCAGCGACTGGTGCAGAGCATGTCATGCACATTCTCAGCACCTACGGCACATACTATCTGGGTGCCCCACTCACGCGGGAACGACGTATCTTCACAGGCATAATGCGGCTCTGAGAGTGCTTTATTACCGTCTTTGTCGCTCTTATGGTGTTAACCGCGACCCTGCTCTGCCGAACGCTTCCAGAGAGATAGAGTCAATTGTCCAGAACGAGTTGTGCAAAATTTACTGGAA
>JAUMHM010061393.1:0-14504 GCA_032362435.1 Melikaiella ostensackeni
ATTCTTCAATATACTATGGTTGAGGCAACCACAGCTAGGGCTCGGCCAACCTCAGGCTATTTCCCGTGTTTTCGAATATCGATTCTGCTATCGGAAATTTTACCATAGATACCTACTTTCCCGCCATGAATTGAATTTCCATCAAGTGGGAGAAAAAATTTGCAAACATTTTTTAATTTGAAAGTAGTTCACCTTTTGATAACATATTGAATCTGGTGATTTTTCTGAAAGAAGAATTTTAGATTTGTGCAACTGCAATTTGTTTTTTCAAACAAAAATACATATTTGAGTAAAAATTGTATTAGAGTTTCGTTTTTAAACCGAAAATTGAAAATTAATAAATTTTCAAAATCAAGTTTTGTAAAATCGGTTAAATGTTTATTTTTTAAATAGGTTTTGTCGTAAAAAACGATTTGTAATAACTTCGAGGTCGCTATAAGATATCTTCGGATTGAGTGAATTGCAAATGAAATATGAACGGATGCAATGAAATTTTTTTAATTACTGAGATAAAGTTGTTAGCAATATAATTAATACATTATTTTAGATAACGATCATGCTATTACCACTACGTTTGATCCACCCACACACTCTCATGTACAATTTTCAAATGTTTTTAATTATCATATTTCCCTAAGCGCTCGGTTTTTGAATTTTATTTCACAAATTACTCATATTTGATGTAAAGCAACATAAAAAAATTTCATCCCAATATGTATCATTACCGGAAGACTGCTGTTTACAAAATTTGTTAAATTAAAAAAATTTTATCAATTCAAAAAATGCTCATTTTTTTCTAAAGGCTTGGTTCTCGGATTTTATTTAAAGAATTACTTGTACTTGATGTCGAACAACTGCATAAAGAGTTTCATCCCAATGTCACTATCGTAAGAGTGTCATTTAAGACAAATTTAATGGATTGCAAAAACTGTTAAAATTAAAGAAATTGGTTAAAATTTTAAAAATTATAATTTTTTTCCAAACACTCGATTCTCGAATTTTATTTCGCCAATTACTTGTCTTTGATGTCGGGCAATAGCAAACAAAGATTCATCCCAATATCCCTATTGGAAGACTGCCGCTTAGACAAATTCATTCAATTTGTTTGTATTTCATCATCAAATTAATTTAATTAATTTATTGAATTCTAATTTTTCTCTAAAAGCTCGGTTCCAAGATTTTATTTCGCAAATGACTTGTGTTTGATTTCGGACAAATGCAAAAAAAAGTTTCATCCCAATATCCCTATCGGAAGACGGATATTTAGATTTTAGAAAATTAAAAAAATAATTTTAAAAAATTTCAACTTTGCTCTAAACATCGAGACCTCTTATTTTATTTCACTAAATACTTGTATTTTATGTCGGGAAATACTAAAAAAATTCCATCTCCGTATCACTATCAGAAGAATATTGATCCACCCAGAAAAAATGAAGTCTTCCGATATAGATATTGGGATAAAACTTTTTTTGCTGTCGTTCGGTATCAAATACAAACAATTTGTGAAATAAAACTCAAGAATAGAGTTTTTAGAGAATTATTATAATTTTTTTTAATTATAACAAATTTTTTAAATTCAATAAATTTGCCTAAATGACAGTCTTCCGATAGAGATATTAGGATGAAATTTTTTTTGCTGTTGTTCGACATTGAATACAAGTAATTTCTTGAATGAAATCCGAGAACCAAGCGTTTAGAAGAAAGTGAGCTTTTTTTAATTTTAGCAATTTTTTCAAATTTGATACATTCTCTCAAGTGGCAGTCTTCTGGTAATGATATTGGGATGAAACTTTGTTTTGTGTTGCCTGACATCAAATACAAGTAATTTGTGAAATAAAATTCGAGAATCGAGCGTTTGGTAAGAAATAATAATTTTTTCAATTGAATCAGTTTTGTTAAATAGCAGTTTTCCGATAGGCATATTAGAATCAAACTTTGTTGGTGTTGCCCGTCAATAAATACAATTAATTTGTTAAATGTAATCCGAGAACCGACCGCTTAAAGGAAAATTAGAATTAGAAAAAAATTATACATTAGAGTGCGTGTGTGTATAATTCGTAGTTATCATAATGCCATTACCGTCTACAATAATTTATTGCTCTATTTTGTTGCTGAAATTTTTATTTCTGTAATTTTAAAAAATGAATTTATATTTTCGTTCATAAACATTGCGATCTTCACTTACAAGTTCCGATAATTAATTTATACGTTAGTTAATAATAAGCTTAGATATCGTACGTTGGGAAATTGTATTTCGTGTTATTTTCGCTTCAGATAAACGGTTAACAACTTTTAATGAAAAATTTTGTGATTTCGTATAAATGACCCTAAGAGTAAAAATTTGGTTTGATATGCGATTTGTATTCGTCAGTAAGGATTTAAAACTACGGAATGGTAGCGATATGTTAGATTCTATAATTTCGACTTGAATATTAATAAACATTCAAGAAATTTATGAATATGTTTGTTACGTGTGAAGAAGGTATTATTAAGTGGCTATTTAGGTGAATATTCCTTCTCTAAATGTAGTGTTTAGAATGAAATTTCTGTAAGTAGCCTGTAAACGTATTTAAGGTAGCTGTCGTGCAGAAAATCAGGTCTCTGGAAAAAACTGTCTATGATTTTAAGAATTGAAATGATATTGTCATTAATGTGTTATGCAAAAAAAAAACGATTTTTTTATGAAAAAACTTGAAACTTATGAAGAATAATTACTTTACAAATATTTTTTATAATTGAATTTATTTTGACTGTGGCTTCTTACCAGATTAAACAAGATTTTGAATGGCTTATTTTTGCAGGGAAAACATTCCCTACAACTCTATTATTTCCTATTTGGAAATAAATAAAAAATCTTCAAATACAGTTATTTGTTTAAAAAATGTTTCCTTTAAAAAAAATGGTCTTAACCATTTCAGCCATAGAAGAATTAACTTTCATAATCGGAAACAGTAAAGTTGTAGAGAATGTTTTCCCCGGAAAAATGAGCCATCATTCATTAAAATTCAAACTTTTTCAAAAATTGTTAAGAAGCGATCCTAGGACAAAATTCAATTGCAAAAAGCATTGTTTTAATAAATGTTTTTGTGGGTTTTACAATTTTTGCATTTTGACAATAATGTTTTTCATTCGGAATGTGATCATCATTAATATTATTTTGATTTTTGAAATCACAGAAAAACTATTTGTTTTCAGAGATCTGATTTTTGGCACGACACTACCTTAAAATCATTTGTAATGTTCACAAGTATCATTAATTGATTATACTAGTATATTGTCTACATTGCTGTAGATTTGACAAGATTCTATCATTCAATTGCACAACCGTCCCATGCGCAGAAAAATGCGCGCAAGCAACACACTCAACCCTATCAAGCGAGAATCATAAATCCCGACAGGTATGTGAGGTAGTGACAGCTACAATTCAACACTCTTTCATAAACGGCGCGAAACGACCCAAAAAGTTACTATGTGAATTATCATCTGATATTATCTTAAGTGTTTGGCTATTTCTTAAGTGCGCACTAAGATAAGTAAATTGAATCGATCAAGTTTTATAAAACAATGTGGTTCTTCTTGTGGATTTGAATGTGAAAATGTGAATATAACCTCAAAGAGCACATGGCGACGGAGTTGAGGCTATTTTGGAGTTTATCACATAGAGAAAAGTGAGTCTGTTAATTTTTAGTAATATCACAGATTTATGTGTATTTTCTGTAAATAGTGACTTTCTCTCAAGTTCAAATTTTGTAGATATTTAACTTGACAGGAAAGTGCAATGAATTTTGCAGAAAATATACTGAATATGTAATATTACAGATAATTCTGTGAACTCCACGTAAATTTTTGTGAATCTCTGCGCATCCTAGAGAGCAAAATGTCCGCATGATATGCGCATGGTGCGGGCGTGACGTGCGGTTTAATTCGCACGTCGTGAGGGCAAGGTTTGAGACATATGTGTCAAGAATTGCGTCACATATGCGCTGTTCGGCATGCGGGCACGCGTGCGTCGGCATATTGCTCTTATGCGGTTAATTGTAATTGTAATTGAAGTTTAAATAAATATTACAAGTTTATAACAGTGACAAGAATGATGAATTACGACGCTTTTAGAGAAAGGTTCGTGATTCAAATTTTTTTTTATATTTTGAGAAAAACAGGTGTCATTTATTCTAAATGCAATGCTCAACATATTGTTTCTGTCAGTGTTTGAAATGCTGAAAATTGGTTTAATATCAATAAGAAGGTGAAGAAGCAGTTGTTTTTCTAAAATGAGATTTTTATTGTCTTGAAGTATCACAAAAGAGTATTTGGTATTCTTAGAAAAATTCGTGAATGTTAGATATTTTTGAATGCAAATTTTCAAAGTTTGTAGTGTTATAGTTATAGTTATATAGTCATAGTATAGTTATAATTCTCAAATTTTCCACGCCCTTTATGATTGTATTAAAAGTATGAGAATACGAGTAATTCGATTTTCTTCTTGAAACATATACAAACCATCCTTTAATGAGATAAACTTGAAATAAAATCGCAAAACAAACGTAATTTAATCGCATTTTTTGTTTAATCGACAACGCTAAGATTTACTTTTCAGTCTTATCACGCCCTTTGTCGCGCTTTTTTGACTAAAACAATATAATCTTATATTTGTTATGGTTGAGAGTAAAGACCCTCGAAGCATGAAGTAGAATACGTTTTTAGTAAGTTTAGAAATGTTGAAACTTTTCAATTTTAATTTTGAAAATATTTTATCACCTTAAGAAACTCGTTCGAGTCTAGGCCGGAGGTTTTCGCACTCCGAATAGGAAACTATTAGAATATAAGAACTTTGGTTATTTTCAAATGCTCATCAAAACCATTCTTGAAGAAACTAAAATTAGAATTATGAAACGAACTTAGCTTTGAGTAACTGTTGATTGAATAGACAACGCTAGGATTTACTTTTTAGTCTTATCACACACGTTCTCGCGCCTTTCAAATAAAGCACTATAATCCTAACAGAAAATTCATGATCAATGAGACAATTCAAAGAACTCGACATTGAACAGACTCCTTTTTTAACCCCTTCGTTGGCAGAGAGAATTTGACAAAAAATGCCCAAAATAGCAGGAAAATTTTTGAAAATTTTTTATCCAGAAAATTTGTACCCTGGGGTTTTGGAGGTCGCTGACTACGAATATAATAATGAGAAAAAAAAGATTGACGCACTATTGCGTCAATGCCAACGAAGGGGTTAATGAAAATTTGTAATATTGGATACTTACCCTTTCCTTTCTGCCTTTGGTGACGTTTATTGTCCATTTTCAATGTGCGGTTGAAAATGTTTAAAATTAGAAAATTAGCAAAATGGCGACGGATTTCTTCAAATATACAAAGACTTTCTTCTCAAAAAACCGCACCTTTCTTTGTGCTCAAATTTTTCTGCTAAATTGTTACTCATATTATAGAAAAACCACATAAGCAGCAGGCGTGTAAAAGCACTTTTATGGTCAGAATTTTTTAATACAAAAAAAGTGCTTTGGTCAAACGTGTAAGAATATAACAAAAAAATTTGAGCAGAGAGAAAGGTGGGGTTTTTAAGAAAATCATCTTTGAATATTTTCAGGAAACCCGCCGCCATTTTTCTAATTTTCAATATTTTTTAAATTCACAACCGCGTATCGCAAAAAGGCCATGAACCAGGAACAGGAATAGAAACTTAAATATCTCAATTAGGTCAAAAGTGATAAAAGTTTTAAAAAAATTGTATTTAAAGAATAGTACCGTTTAAAAATCAATTACTCATAACTTCGCGAAATTTTTACAACATATTTCATGGGCGACCGATTCTGTGACTTGAACTTGCACTGCCTACCTGACTTGAAATGGATTCGGTCTGGGTATTTTCAAATTACACTTTAAGGATTTTTTATTGGTCTGAGAAACTGAATTCAATTTTTAGTCTCGAGTTTTTTGCACAGTCTGGATTGTATTAAAATACAAGAACTTTGGTTCTTCTTGAGGCCTTATCAAGATAATTTTTTAACGATATAAACTTATCATCATAAAAAGAACAATGAATGAAACATAAAACGAAATTTAAAATGATTTATCACGCCCTTCTTTAAGCTTTTTCATTGAAACTCTGAAATTGTAAGGAAAAAGCTTTGTTTTCAAACAGCACTCTTATTGGATAAGGAGTCATTTCTATCACTCTGTCTATCTTCTATCTGTATCTATCTGTCTAGCGGGAGCTAAGAGTCTTTATGTTCCGAGTTACTATCATTACTCCCGTACACACTTCCATTCTTCTCATTGTGTTCTTCGGAAAGAAAATCATGTTCTTGTACCTCAATCTCTTGATCTTGCTTCTGTTTCCGGCGAGAGTTTTTCTCTATAATATTTCGGTACTTTGTTAGGCATTCCTTAATACCCTAATCATTTATAACGGAAATGTCGTTTGTGATTGTGGTCGGGGAAATTATGACATTTCTGCATTACTTCTGAAATTACAAGAATAAATATGATTTAGGGAATCAATGTTTCCCACAGCTATTCTTATTATTATTGTAATAAAGTATTTGTGTAGTTCGAGGCCTAAATTTTATCTGTACTTACTAAATAAGAGTGCAGTCATTCTAGAACCACTGAACTTTGTAGTTGCTTTTCCTCCACACCGCGTAAATTTTGTAGCAAGTTTGTCGCTGATGCTTCCTTTGAAAGCAAAATCAAGTGCTTCTCGTATTTTTGTTCCTCCATATTTCCTTAATTCACGGTACTGTAAAAAAGATTTTCAAAAATAAACGTTTTTTCCAGGAATTATATGTCACATTAAGGAATAAGAATAAGATTGTTGCAGATATAAAAATGTAAGAAAGAGTTTGTTGAATAATAAAAAAAAGATCATAAATAGAGCTATGATACGAAAGAAAGGTAAAGTTTCATTTGATAGGAATGACATACATATGCATAACACTAATTAGCACACATTTTTTACCGGGCCAATGACAACTTATTCCGATAGGGTTTTTCACGCGAAATTCTAATCTGAAATCGAAAATAGTGAATTTGCTTCATTTTTGGAGCAAAATGGGTTCAAATGTGCCACAAGCTCGTTTTCGGAACTTTCGATCTCATTTTGCTTAAAAACGAGTAGTTCACTACTTCCGGTTTCAGATACGGATTCTACGGGGAAAAAAGTATCGGAATCAATTGTCATTGGTGCAGCAATCTGAAACGTATAAAATTTTTAAACATGTATAATAAATGAGAACAATGATTTATAGCAGCTTTTTTTGTTTAATTTTATGTTGCTCAAATAAATTAAATTCTTGTAAGGTTTGTCAATTACGCATTAAATTTTTTAAACGTATGCAATTATACGTTAACTTACTGAAGACGTTGAGATATGTCCGATAAAATGTCTTCCTACATAGTTATTTCTCTTGATGCTAAGCTCGTTGTGCGGTCTAAAGCATTAGCGCCAGGAGTTGAGAGCGACGAAGGAAGTACAACATCCCGTACTAAAGTAAAGTTATCGTTTGTTATTTCTGTGAAAGAGTAATAAAAAATGCACAATCGAATTTAATTTTCATTCATTATTTATATTCACGATTACGTATATTCTTTCATTGTTCTTGTCCAGTTGATTGATAGTAAATTATATTTGCTTGAAGTATGGAGAAGCAATTGAAAATTTTCATTTTACTATATTTTTTTACAAAGTGATGAGAAATACGAAACTGAATAGGTATTGCCACGTAAAATTGTATACTCACGGGGGAGAATTATTTCCATCGATTGACATAATTGCAAAATTTTCTATTTCATTCTTGCTATTTTTTGATGGGATTAGGTTGTCTGAAGATGTCATACTTGTCAATTTTTCAACTCGTGGATTTGGCACAATAAATTTTTTTGCAGTCTAAACTGAGGCCCGCTTGAAAGCACAACTGGAAACAGAGTTAGAGACAGGAACACTTGTTTCGTCCACGTTTGTCCTTTCCAATACATCTGTATGTGCATCTTTGGATCAAATATTCAGTTTACTCTGCGATGAAACTTTATTTAGTTGAGCCTTTGCTTTAAGCTTCTTTATTTTGACATTTTGCACAGGTGTTTTGAAATCAGAACTTGATTTTAACATTAAGGCGAGTGTCGGATTGTTTTGTACTAAAGCTCTCAATTCTTGTATGCCTTTTCCTACAGAAGGGAATACGGATTTTGGCTTTCTAATAGGCTGTTCATCTGAGGAAGTGAAGTTCTTTTTAAGTACAATGATCTTTCTTCCGCTGCTTGGCAATTTTATCGGACATTTTGATTTTCTTGTGACACTGTCCCTCTTTTCTTGAAGAGCAGAATCTTTACTTGGAGCCATTTTTCTAGAATCGAATCAATCAAAGTTCGTTCAAAAAAAAAAATCAAAAGAAGGTCGTCGGCAGGTATAATTAAATTTAACTTATGAGTTTAAAAAGAAACATAGAATAACAGGAATAAGAAAAAAAAGTATAATTTAATTTAAGTTCGACTTTTCGTACTTATTATTCAAAACATTAAAACGATAGTGTTGAATAGAGTGAAGGAACTGATTGTCGAGGATGTACCCATTGTCGATTTTGAAGATAAGATTCTTTCTATTTTCAGTAGTTTGGCATGTACACTTTATTTCTCTGATTCAGATGCTTGGTTAGGACTCATCTAAGTATTTTTACTGAAAAATAACATATGGAAGTTTTAGGTTAGAAGAAAGCAACAACAGTTTCCTCGACAAATGGTAATTGGTACATGCTTATAATTCCACTATAGTATTTTCAACAGAAAGAGGAATTTTTTAAAAACACATTCAAATGTTTCATAAGTTTTGCTTGCACAAATTGTAAAACTAATTCTGCGGGAGGAACAGTGATTCTGAAAGAGTAACTCAAGCCTATTCGTTTTGAAGAATATTCTCTTCTAGACCTTCTGCTTCGTTCCATTTTGGCATTCGATAACACTTTACTTCCACATCCGTCAAAGGTATAATATTCACTAGAAACAAAGCAATTGTTATGTAAATCTGTTGCAAAAGTATATTTGCCGATGACAATTTTCTTGAACTGAGTGCAGTTATGTGCTTCAAGATCCAATAGAGGCCCTTCAGCATGAACTTGAGACGGCTGAATGAGTTCTTCACTATCAATGGGCTCGTTAGAAAAGTCACTCCGTTTAAACATCCTTTTGCAGTACTGTTGAAGCGAAAGATCAGGTTTTCGAAGAAATTTAGGGAACTGCGGCATGTTATTGTTATAGCAGAATGTACTGAAAGCTTTCAGACCGCTTAAATTTCTAACGTTTTCTACAATGTGTAGCAACCATGAACGTTGTGCGGTAAAAACGGCTCCGCATATAGTATTATGCACATATCAACGTACATTTCTAAACTCTGCTGGCAGAAATCAAACATAACTTGTGTTGCACTTTCCTACACGAGGAGGCGTATTACTCAATGCAATATTGAGAAATGTTGATAATATTCTTCAGGAAAAACGTATCTTAAAATTACTACAGCACTATACAATAATAGCTGCCTGAATTCGAAAGCTTTAAAAGTACTGTACGCTGTATTCCCCTTGGCCGTCGACCAAACTGTGTAGGACAGTAATCAGATAAAGTATTTATTTTTGCATCAAGAATGCTTAATTGTCTACGACTTAGCCTCCTCTAAATGTATTTACCGGAAACGTGTGCTTCGAACACTTTTTCAACATTTCCGAGGTATATTAAATGCATACCCTGGAATGGTACTTGAGTTACCAAATCTATTGATATCAGAGACAGAGGACTGCGTTCTTTATGGTGATCATCATCAATAATATTTCTATATCCTTCATTTTTACGAGGTGGGTGCCGAGTTCTTAGAAAAATCATTGTATTTCGATAGCCTCCTACATCGCATCGATTTCCTTCGACTTTAAATTTCGAACATGCTCTTGACGAAGTATGACCGTAGTGATTCAAAGTCATAGCTCGTGCTGGGGCGTCGGCAATGAAGCATCGTAATTGCAGAGGAATTATTCGACCACCAATTTTTACTGCGCCATTTACAATTATTTCATTAATTTCTTGCAGAAACATTTCAAAAAAATTGAAGGAATTTGATGGTTTATGTCGTCCTCTTAAAACATCAGCTATCATGGGCCTTTTATCTGGAATGTTGATAATTCGATGTTGGTGTGGCGAGAACTGCCATTTTTCACCTTTATCTAACCTCCCACCGTCGGTAATAAAATCAATAATTCTTCCAGGTGGCAATTGATCTCTGGGAATGAAACTCAATTTCTTTAGAAGGCCATCTTCAAATCCAATATGCAAGTACTCCCCTCCTGCAGTTTCATGAACAAATATACTAGCAACAAAGGCAGGTGTATTCAATACAGTTCTGCTGTCTTTTGGTAGATGCAAATACTTGAGAGGATATTCTCTTAAAGTTTTCAAAATTATATTGCCTGGTGTATGAGTTAACTCAGCACTCAGGAAAGCGTTCTTCATTTTTCTCCTACTTATAGTATCAATATCTTCTTGCATATTAACGTTGGGGTCTTCATTTAAATCGCTTCCGTCGGAATTATCTCCGTCTTCTGACAATTCATTGCCTTCAAGTATCAAGTTGCGATTATTATCATCATCATCATTAAAGTCTTGTCCATGTGAGGATATAGTGGCTCCATCAGAAGATTCTGTGTCGCTATCATCATCACTGTGGTGCTCGTCATGCAATTCTTTCAAATCATCCATGCCATTATCCACAAAAAATATCCACATCAGGTACGTTTGACGCTGCACCACTCGTACTTGAAATGCTACTCTTTCATGCAGAGTTTTTATTCTGGACGTTTCTCCAAAGAAATTCTATCCATCTTCTCTTCTGCCTGTCGCTTAATTCATTGGGATTCTTTTCGAATTTTGGCGCATTGCAATGTCTATTAGCAGAAGAGTCACATATATTCTATTACAAGAATTGATCCTGACGTTGATGTTGGGTAAGGTTATTAATTGTGGTTAGAGAAACAAATTTCAGAATTATTTCTTCTAATAAACTTATCACAACGTGTTCTAATCAAATTCGAAGAATGTTTGTTGTCATGACTGAAAAAGCGTCTATTTTATTTTATTTAACAATAAACTAATAAATAATTTTTTCAAACTGTTATACTATCAACGACACTTATTGAAAAGCAGTTGACACTGTAAAATTTTCCAATGAATCATTTGAAATGTAAAATTGCATTATTACCCTCCAACAGCCCTTAAAAGATTGAAATATTTGTTAATTGCACAGCTGCTTCTCATTCTTTATTTGAATTTTTTTGTATTTTTTTATGTAGAGTTGAGAAAGGAACAAAATCTAGAGGCTCTAAAAATCATGAAAACATTCTTTCAACATAGAAAATTTCTCATGTAAAATATACTTCCGAAATATTGAAGAATCAAAATCATTAAAAATAACAAGATAATGATTTTTTGAAATTATCTCGACATTTTAATTAATATGATGTTCTCAACTTTGTTTTAAGTACATTTTTCAAATTCCTATAGCTTATAAGGGGGCCAAAGGCAAACTTTTCAGTACTATGGTCTTTTCGATTTCCATTTTTTTTCGATTCACCCTAATGCGCATTGTATAATAATTAAATTATACGTTGTACAACTCCAAATGTTTATCCCGAAATTCAAAATTCAAAAAACTAAAAACTACTCCATTTTTTACACTTTTGATTTGCAATCAATAAAAGTTTTAATCATTCAATTTTGAAATTACACAATTTTCAATGAGCACTTTTAGGTATCAGAGATAATGGGAAAAAGTATACTTTTCTGTTAAGAATAGGAACCAGCTTACAACCCAGGAAAAAAAGAAACGATTGAACGATTGCTTTAGTGAATCGGTTTCTTCTAAGAAAGCGGATTAGACAATCGTCTTCCGAATCGAAATGATGCGTTTCAATTGGACCTCAGCATTTAATTGATTTTACAATGCTAATTCCGATTCAGACGTCGTAAATGAGATAGCACCGATTGAACAGAAATTTTGTCATTCTTTTTCGACATTTTTGAATCGGATCAAAATTTTTAAGGTTATGTTCCCATATTTCACACAAAGTTCAAAAATTGTAAATAAGCGAGCGAGTGAAACAAATTATATACCACAGTGGCAGATTCTGTTGTGTATGTCTATTTGAACTTTTTAAAATTATATTACAGATAATTTTTGCCTATATGAATGTTTGAATTTTAATCCTTCATAATATAATAATATTTCTTGAAATTATAAGAAAAGTTCAGAAACAAAAATATCATTCCGGCATTTGTGATCAAAATATTTTATTTTTAGTTGACTCTACTATGATAATCTCATTACTGGGAATATTAGCAGATATATTCATTTTACGTTTATCATATACAAATTTTTATGAGCAAATGCAAAATTGTGGTATTTTTGGGAAAAAAATTTGTTTTTAATATGAGTATATTTAATTTTAGGACATCATGATAATTTAGACAAAATTAGCCTATACATTTGACGAATATTATAAACAAATACAAAATTTGCATGTTTAAAGTTTTTTTTTGCAGCGTATATAACTTGGGACGGCTTCCTCGGGACATTGTAGTCCAGGCGAGTTAACTTATTTTGAGGCAAAAAAAAAAAGGAAATTGTTAACAGCACTTGGACAATTGAAAATGGTAAAATGGTTTATAATAAACGTAAAAAAAAATAAATGCGTGAGCAGGGGTGTGGCTGGGTTGATTTGGGTGGGGTGAAAAGGGGTGAAAATGGTATTATTGTGATTTCCGGCGAAAGTTTACGTCAGAGAGAAAAGTGTTCAATAAAAAACATATAGATTATGAAAAGATCTACAACTTTTGTATTTATGACTTTTCCATATAACCTCAAAATGTCCGAGAAAAATGCGAAAAACCGTGTTTTTTGTTTTTTTTTCGTTTTTTATTTTTCATTTCCGCAAAAATAATTTTATTCTAGCAAAACTTGGTGAAAGTATACCTTTCTATGTCCTCAATGTTCACAAATTTTTTCAGTTGGAAAAATCAAGAGCACTTTTAAATTATTGACAGTTTCTTCTTTCCAGCCCCACTTGGTGCAGTTATTTTGTTTCCAAGCCACTTTATAAGCTGAAGGTATGTTCTATATTTTCATCCAAATTGGCTGATTCACGAACTCGTCCTTTCTTTTTAGGCCTCAAAACAGTGTGCCAAAGCGCAATCCAATCGGACAATTCCTTCGAAAGTTATCGTGTTCACAGACGACGACAACGACGACAACGACAGACACCGAAGTAAAATCCACTTTTTCTCAATCAGTGTGTCCAAAACCTCGAGATTTGATGAAATCCGCGAAAGTCAATTTCCACAAAAAACCAATACCTTCTCATTGAGATGAGAATGTAAAAATCAAAAGAGTACAATCTGTACTTTTGAAAAGTCAAATAAAATTATGAGGATAATTTTTTAATCGTCTTTTCAACTATTCATTCGTATATATTATACGGGGTTCGGAGAAAATCGAGCGTGAGGCGTGAATATTATGATGAGAATGTATTCCTTGAAGCGCATAGAGCCTCAAGTGTATTATGTTCCTTTTTCATTTGAAATCAAAAACAAATTCAGTAATTTGTGCATGAAGAACATATAACATCGAGCGCGAAGCGCGACGACCGAATGCGCCCCAGGTGCGCTCAAACTTGCGAGTTAAAAATCAAGGGACAAACTTGCACAATTTTCTTTGTAGATGAAAAAATGCGATTAATAATTGAAGAAAACATTCAAATTTCCACATTTTGTATACCTATTCCTCAATTAGTTCGCTAAGAGCTGATCAAAAAGACAGCATATTCTGAGGTCTTTTGAAAAGAAATTTGAAATCATACATAATTTTGAGAGGTTTAATCAGGCATTCTTGAGTTTTGAAGATTTTTAATTGGAAATTATTCTGCATCAAGCACTTATAAGGTAAAATTTCGGGATTTTGTTTTTCAAATGATTATATGTTTAAAACTGTTGAATCTTGAAGAGTTGGGTGGTTCATTTTACAATTTTTTTCTTTTTAAGTGAACAACGAAGAATGTTTCAAATTCAGAATTATTCCGTATCAAAGCTCATTTCCACAATTATTTATTTCACAGTCCTGTATTTCAAAATTTTTGAATTTATGTCTTGTGTTTGATTTCTTGAATATTGTAATGTATTTTTTGAATAATATAGATTCAGAGCGAAGGGTTATATGAAGCTGAAAGTTTGTTCTACCATAATGGATATGAATAGTGACTAGTAGTGAATTGAATTCTTTACAACTTTTGAATTTTCAAT
Source organism: Melikaiella ostensackeni (assembly GCA_032362435.1). Taxonomy (NCBI): domain Eukaryota; kingdom Metazoa; phylum Arthropoda; class Insecta; order Hymenoptera; family Cynipidae; genus Melikaiella; species Melikaiella ostensackeni. The sequence continues at coordinate 14,347 of JAUMHM010061393.1, forward strand.
GGTTGAATTTTAAATCTTGAGGGCTTCTAGTTTTAATTTGTTCAATTTTCATCATTTTATTTTCAAGTTGCCGAGTTTTAAATGCTTAATTTTTAATACATTTTAATGCTTGAAAGTCTAGAATTCAAAATTATCCTGTTATGAGGCCTTTTATTTAC
>JAUMHM010061413.1:0-14502 GCA_032362435.1 Melikaiella ostensackeni
CCGAACTCCTTCGCACGAGAGGGAGTGAGTGGCAAGAATCGTCCCGTCGTTGCCTTCAGGGCTGGCTGTATTCTGGCATTAAGGTGGAGAACGAGGAGCCCTTTCTCCTTTGCTGCAGGTACGGAGTGGACTCTTCGATGCTCCCGATAAGAGGAGAGAAAAACAAAAGGCATCAAAAGCCAAGAATGGTCGTTCACAACAATAATATTCATAAAAATAATAGATTTTAGGCGAAGTTACCTATTCCATTGTGGAATTTCATGGTAACTGCCTCGGTCGATCCTCACCAGGAACATGCCTCGGATCTCAGATGACCAACAGAGAACTTCTATCCATGCGATCCATACTGGCAGAATTCCATATACCGCCTTGGATGTCAGAAGGATAGCCGATAAAAAATCCATTCAATCCTTACTGGCAGGACTGTCCATCTTGCCTTGGATGGAAGGAATGAAGATTGAAGGATGGTTGATAAAAAAAATAAATCCAGAAGTTTATGTGGGGACCAGAAGTGCGAAGATCTGACGAAGGTGGGGGGCGGTGATGGATTTCTTTAATTGTCTGCGTAGGTGGCGGAAACCTCAAAGACTCTCGCTCGAGACCGCGGAATTAGGAAAGTTGACAAAACAAAAATTCAAACGGCCCTAATTTCTTAAAATCGAACATAATAACTTAAGAATTGAATTAATAAGATAAATAATTAAAGCATAAAATAAATCCATTAAATGTTGAATAAAGCAAAATAAAATAAGAAAATAGAACAGAAGAGAGGAGTGTCGAATTTCAACCTTCTGTGTGGACACGAGAGCTTTAGTTTCAAAATAATACATACAGAAGCGAATTTTTGAGTTGCAAAAAATCTGCAACGTCACACTGTCCACTATAAACATGAGCGCACAGGTGCGATCATCACAGTGGAGCGACAGCAGCGACACTACCGACTCTAACCTGCCAGCTGTCATTGTTCATTCAGTAAAATTATTTCGCATTATTCATTGTTTATTGTAAAAAATTCCAAAAATGTTAAGTGGTAGTGAATTTAAATGCTTGCCGCCGGGATCGCGTGCAAAAGCTGACGGAATGTCTGGAGATTTGTTACCGAAGCAATCTAAAGAGGTATACGAGGAAGCATATCATAAGTTCGTCGGATGGAAAACGGCAATTTAAGCTATCACCTCGGAGAACTGCCTATAAGTATATTTTAAGAAACTTATGTATAATTACAAACTATCTACCATACGATCTATTTACTTGAAACTGAAGAGTACTACCCCCATTTTTTTTCTTTTGTTTTTGGTAATTTGAATGGGGATATTCGAAAGTGTGTTGCCTAAATTGGATCGCTAGATTCTTGTTTCTTGAAAGAAAAAAAGTTTTTTCTATCCTAATTTCTAAGGATTTCATCATGACACTTGATTATTGAACGTTAAATAATATTCTAAATTTTGATTTATTCCGAATTCAATTTCTGAAACTTTGAAATAATTATATACAAATTACAAAAAAATAAAAATATTTTCAGTGCTGCAATATGAATGTTTATCGATTATTAGGTTGTTCTCATCTTCGGTCTCAGTTGTTGTTGTCGTAAGATTGAAATTTACTCGGTTAAAGTGAATAACCTAAAAAGGCAAGAAGAGCTTTTCCAGGTCACCGTCCCGGAAAAAAACGAAGTACCGGGGAGATTGTCATCGATACAGAATTCGTACAGATTGTTGAGAAATACCAAGCCATCCGTCTTCAAAAAACCGAAAGAAACAACTTTTTCCTTCAATATCATAATGGCAAATGGTCGGTTCAAGTTATCGACATAGAGACAATCGGCAGCATACTCAAGAAAAGTATGAAAACTTTCAAACATGCATAATCTGAAGAAACATACAGGCCATTCATTCAGTAGAATGTCAGCTACGGTGTTTGCAGATACCGGAGCTACAACAATGGATTTGCAGCGTCCGGAGGCTGGAAGTCGGCAACAGTTGCCTAAAGCTACATCGGAAAATCGACCGGATACAAAAAGACGACCGCGAGAAGAATCTCCAACGCTACAGCATGTGTTTTAAATTGGCAAATCATCCGAATCTAAAAATGCCCCTGCGAAGAAAGTTGAAATTACTAAATCCTAAAGTTTTACTTCTTTTGAGAGCTCTCCACCAGAAAAAATGATTGTCTTAAATAATTGCAACAACGTGACAATTCATAATAATGAGTAAAATAACATAATATGATGCAATATTTCTATTTACAATGGTGATTCCACAAATACAAAAAATGCTACGGAAAAGAAGGAACTCTATAATCGAAATAAAAAAATTAATTGATTATTTTATCATTAATTTCTGATATTTAATTTTATAAACAATCGACTATACATCTTTTATGTTACAATTTCATAGATATGGCTGGATAGATGTAAAAATAGAGGTCAAATTACAAAAATCGTATATTATTACATTTTTATGTCAAATTGTTATTGAAACACCTGCCTTAAGAGCGTACATTTTTACGCCCGTTTTGCATGACATAAATGGCCGATTCGAGTCTCATGACGGCAGTTCCCTTTTAGAGGGGTAAAAAAGTACTTTTACTCCGATGATGCAGGATTAAAAGTTAATTGCGGAGAATAAACGCGTGAGAACATCGTCATCTGTTTATCGTTATGGTACAAGTACTTTGACCTCCATATAGTTTCACCTACTTTACATGCCATTTATCATTCTATTCTAAAGTCTCGTACGTGCCTTCACCACTTAAAATAGAACTAAAAAATATACAAAATAATACAATACCTTGTGAATACTAATGCGAAAATCTCCCAGATTTTGGCGCTGCCATTTCAGTAGCGAAAGAAAACTTTGAAAATACACATAACCTTGTCCTTTTCCTTGACTTATCATCTAAATACTTCGCCTTACTATTCGCCTTATTTTATCGCAAATACGCTTCTTACTTATCGCATCGCAATCATCATCTTAAGTTTTCGTTTATAATATTTTGCCTCTCTTTCCTCGCTCGCCTCAATTCTATCCGTTTTCTCTTGTATCTTTCATCTTTACACTAGTTAGATCTTTTCTCATCTCTAACTAACAAATTTCCTATTTTCTTATTTTCCATTAACATTTATCTTACCTCATTCCTTCCATCTTACTCCTCTATCTTTTCCTTCTTCTTCCTTTCCAATTCACTCAACCATTTCACCACCTCCGCTTCTCCTTTTTCATGCAGAATCTTTCCCATTGCCTTTCTTTCTTTTTTTATCTTATCACAATCTTCCAGTTAATGTTTTCAAGTCCCTCAAACTCTCTCACGTAGCATGCGTATTTTTTCTCTTCTCCACTCCACCATTTGTTCCTCTTTTGCCTATCACCACTCATCCTTGCGATCACATTTTTCGATCCTCTTTCTCCTCTTCTCTTCAAAGATTTTTCTATTCATCCTACGCTCACTCATTTATATTTCTCATCATATTTACTTGTTTATATTTTATTATCTATTCCTTGTCAGAAACTTCTCCATCTCTTCCTATCAACTCTTGTTGTATTGCTATTTCCCTTAAATGCATTTCTTTGACCCATTCCTTTGACTATCCATATTTATTCAAGTTTCTTTCTCTTTCTTTCAATCCATTGTCCCTCCCGTTTCGATTTTCTCTTTCCTTCATTACGCTTTCACTAGAGTTCTGCTCTTGCTTTCCAGTAATCTTTCTTCTTACTTGCAAGCTCTGTTACCTGTTCTTATTTTTATTTTTTTCCCATCTACCTTTTCCAATACTATATACCGCGGCGACCATATGTCCAATGCCAGCGTCCATTTAATGTATCATTCATGCAACTTGTTAAGCTCCTCATATTTTTTTCTGCTCTGTATCCCCATATCTTCCACAGTGGAACACTCAGTACTAGCGCCTCAAACATTCTTATTCTTCTCTTGTAGTCTTCTTTAAATAATTTTTCCCCTATGCCCCATACCTTTTTCATTAATATGACTGCTCTTTCAACTCTATTATTGACATGATACCTTACATTCCCATTTTTATTGAGTAAAAATCTCAGGTACGTAAACACCTTGACTTCCTTAATCCTTTCCCCCTCAACAACCAAACCATTCTCCCTTTCTTCCTGCTATATTTTACTTGAAAACAAAAACGTAGTTCTCTAATCTTTTTATCGTATTCCCCAAAAAATTTACCTTCTTAGCTGCTACTACTACGTCTTTCGCGTGTGCCAAGGTCCAGAATTTGTGCCCTGCTTCCACTCATCCTCCCTCTGAGCTTTTCTTGAATTTTTCTTCCATGCACGCCATGAACACTGCAAAAATTATCGGGCTCAGCGGGCATCCCTGTCTTAATCCCATATCCGGCTAGAATTCTTCCGAAGTTTAAGTTCCCATTTTTACCTTATCTCCCATTTCCTCGTTAATTTTCCTCACTCTCTCTCTATTAATTTTATCACTATTTCTGTTTTCCATACTGCTTTCCACAAATTTTTTTCGATTTACCGATGTGAACACAGCCTTTAAATCAACAAAGAAGGCACATACTTTTTCTTCTTTTCCTCTAACTCCTTTTCTACCATATTTTGAAGAATATAAATGTTGTCAATTATGCTTCTACCCTCTCAGGAAATCTGCCTGACTCTCTGGACGTATCTCTTCTGCCTCTACTTCTTTCTTCAGCCTCTCGGTTAAGACCATTGCATACAGAGCGTGTATGGCCTTGTATGAGCCTTGTATGGCGTGTTCAGTAGCGTTATTCTACTCTATTCGCCAACTTTCTCTCTTTCCTCTTCCTCAAGAACTGGTGTTATAAACCCTAACATCCATTCCGCAGGAAATCCTTCATCACCTTTGCTTGCTATTTTCACTATTTATTTTAATTTCCTTCTGGTTTTCCCGCTACTTTAAATCCACGTCTCGTTACCTAACCCGTCACTGTCTCCTTCTTTGCTCTTCTTTAATCCTTTAACCTGTGCTTCTATCTCCTCATCCTCCACCTCCTCTCGTCTTCTTCTAATTTACTTCTCTGCCAATTATCGATTTTCTTTTGACTCGAGCCTAGAAAAATTTCTTTAAAATACTGCCCACATTCATCCCTGCTTATCTTATGCCCTTTTCTCCATGTTTTCTTCCAAATTTTGTAAATAAAATTCCATACCTCCCTCCCGCCTTAGTTCTACTTAGTTCCTGCTCTAATTCCATTTTCTTCTTTTCCTTTTTCTGTTTGTGTTGAGGCTAAACAGATCGCTCGTGAATTGAATACTACCAAAAAATTGACGAGAAATATTATGTGGTAAATGGTTTAGATTTATTTTTGATATAAGATTAGAAGATACTTTCTTCGTGTGACGGTACAGAGCAAAGATTGGTAGAAAAATTGTAAAAAGACATAGATGTCGCTCTGTACACATACAGAGATGTATTATTAAACAGGGTCTCGTAGGGCCTGACAAGACTGTAGCTTGTCATATGGAGCCCATCTCCAACAGTTAACATAAATCTTACAATCATCGTCCCACCAAACTTTTATCTAGCTTTTATATTTTTCAGTTCTACTCTTGAATTTCTTTGTGATTCTAGTGTTCGTGACTTTTCCTTCCAACTCCTCCCAAAGTCCACTCTACAGGGTTTTTTCAAACTTTGAATTTTCCATTTTTTCTATGTGATCTTTCTTCTCTTCCTCCGTCCGTACCTCTTCCTCAATTAATTCCACCTTATTCTCTGTTGACTGCTCCCTTATTCTACTTTTCAGATAAAATCGTATTGGGTAGTTATTCTGATACTAACCTAATGTCTATTTCCAGTCCTTTTACACTCTCCCAGCCCTCTATATTAGCGACTACGTAATCTATGACTGTGAATGTGTTTTTCCCTACAAATGTGAATTCCCCTTCTTCGTTTCATTTTGTATTTCCATTAGGTATATAACACCACTTACATTCTACTATCTCTCTGCTGCACAAAAGTATAACCTAGTAAGTCACATTTGCGATAGAGGCTACTTTCCGGTGCATAGATGCCAAAAGAAATCCTTCAACGCAAATATCACTTAGTAGGTGATACTTTTGGACAGCAGCTCCAGTAGTTGCTTTCCATCGCTATTCATTACCTGACGTTTCGAGTCACTCACTCCCTTCACTCCATCCAAGAACATATAGCCCTTCCTTCCTATTCTTGCATTAAAATTCTTCCCATCATTAGCATTTCTTTTCGCTCCTCCTCAATAAACTTGTCTATGTCGCTTCTTATCTCTTTTATTCCTTCACAAGTGTGTATTCCCACCATTCTGTGCTATTTTCCGTTTATTTTAACCATTCTTTTCTGTACGCCACTTGTAACTCTTTTAAACACTTCCCTTCCTTCAAGATTCGTCCTGACTCCCTTCATGATTCCTCGACTTTCCCTACACTTTTCCTTTTCCCTAGTGTCCCCTTGTAATTCCCATCTTCAGCAACGCGGCAATTTACTTTATAATTTTCCCAGTCTTTAATCTCGATTCAAGGTCTTGTAAATCCAACAACATCGAATTTTTCTACACAATTCCAAAAATCGTTTTCCTTTTTCTTAATTTTTGCAAAATTCCAGAAAATCGATTCGGCCTTTTCCTCTATTACATGTATTTTTTTTCTGTTCCCCTTACTTCTCTTACTATTTCTCTTACACTTTACCTTGGCACTTGTATCCTTTGACACGTGTTCCTCAATAAAAAATCTCGCTCTTTCTATTCTAACCTTTTTCTCTCCTCATTCCAAACATACTATTTTCCCTGCATACAGATTTCTTGGTATCCTACATTCTCCATAATACCTTATTTTTTTCCTTCCTCTGCTACTTTCCTTATTTTTTGTTGAATCTCCCTTTCTTTAAATATCTGATCGTGGTCAGCATGTACTTCTTTTGCACCTAATTTATATTTAATTTTCGTCACATCCTGCCTTGCTTCCGTATTTTGATTTCTACTACTATCACTTCTTCTTCGATTGTAGTGTGTCTTCTTACATTGTTCATATTTCCCTTCACCTCCAAATCTGTCTCGAGTACTAACAATACCTCCGTCATTTCATTTCCTTCCGTCATCATTAAACCTACTATTGTCAGGTTGTTTCTTCTTTCCCATCTCTCTCTTCTTTCAATCTCCCTTTCTACAACATTCACTTTCTTCGGTATTCCCTTGAAATTTCCCCTTGTGCCGCTTCGATTTTCCCCTCTATCACCTCGACCATTGCTGTTAACTCCTCGTCTATTACCCTACCCTTTAAATTTTTCTATTTATCTCTCTTCTCTTAGCTCCTTCACTTCCATCTCTAACTCTCCCGTTCTTCCCGTCAGCCGTGTTAACTCTTTTTTCTACTTTCCACCCCTTTCTTTCAAGACTTCCCGAAATACTCTCAAATCTTTGTTTTTTTCAGCGTCTGCTTCCCTATCCTCTTTTGCCCTCATTTTATCTCTCTTATTTATCCACTCAGGGTTCTTATTTCCTTCACTAAAATTTTCAAGGACGTGCCTCCCGATCTCATCATCATTATCGTGCTTATCTTAACAGGCTTTGTACTAAAAATGCTTCTAAAATTTCATTCCCTTTTTCTCTTGTTCAGCACCGATATCGTCTCTAAATCGCCTTCACTATTTGTTCTAGCTCTTGAACCATTTACGTTACCCCAAACTAGCTTCTTTCTTGACGGTGTTCTTCTTTCCCTCCTTGTTACCACTGTGGTTTTGTTTTCTTGCTTGGGCGTGAAAAACTGGAAATCTGTATCCGACTCACTATCAAATTACATATTTTAATTCCTGTTTCTCTGTGTCTCTGTCGCTAAGTCAGTTTCCTGTTCCGCTATTTATTCGCGACTAGCTCTACTATACAAATGGAGACTGTGCTGTTCCCTTTGACAGCCTTTTTTCCTATTTAAATTAATTTCCCTTCTATTTTTACCTCTAATATGCCTCACCCGTTCACTCTCACTCTCATTATCCCCCTCCAAGACGCTTTACTATGCAATAGCACGCTTTGACTATAATATAGAATGTATGTTTTTGGCCATTAGGACACAGAAAATGCGAACTCTGCTACATCATAGGTTACAGGTTCTTACATTCCTCCATTCATCCATTTCGCCATTTCTCCCTCATTCTTACTTGTTGCTTCAATGTTTTTTCTTTTTACATGTGCCGTGGTGAAAATCGATTATAAAAATACTTTTTCTAGCTGATGCGCTTGCGCCTCTTGCGAAAGATTATTTTTCCTAACTGCTGCGCTTGTGCACTTTGAGCAAGATTACTTTTCCTAGCTGTTGCGCTTCCGCATTTCGATTCAAAATTACTTTCCAGGACTGCCGGAATTATAACCTTATTTCATTATGAGTTGACACTTCGGATACCTCAAATTTCCAAAAATTTTCGGTAATTTATAAATTTACCGAAAATTTCAAAAAATTGTTCGTAATTTCTGATATTGAAGAATTTCCGGAAAATTTATTTTTATTGTTTCTCAAATGGAAAATTTCATGCATTTTTCGCGGAAAATATCGTAAGCAACAGATGCTGAAAGTAGGCAGTTGTAACTCTTGTGAAGTTTACAGTACCTGCCATAGCCTTATCTTCGGGTCGTTTTCGGCTCGCCTACCACTCGCCTCTGAATCGCCTACAACTCTCTTTCAATTCGCCTTTGGCTCATATAACAAACTTTACACTAGTGTGGAACTGATTACTTTCCGCACTTGTAGCACAATATTCTATTCAAACACTGTATAATGCGAACCTGAAATTTTAGGGAATTAAAATAGGCCAAAATTCACAGCAAAAATCTGCCATCACTTAAGATTAACAACAGAACTATTTTTTTAAATATAACTTCTCAAATCAAGAGGTTCGAGCTTTAATTTGAGCCCTGCTAAGTATCTTTAGAACGTCATGTTTGCGCCCTACGTTGTTCCAAGAAAGGTCACAAAAACACGTTTGACCGCAATTTCCTCATAAATCTGACTTGCTGAGAAGATTAGGTTTACGGATTCTGATTCTGCGGCCAAAAATATACGGAAAACACCTATTCTTGACCCCATACAGTTAACAATTTTTGTTGAGGGTCTGCTCATTTTCTTAAAATGTATAAACTTGGGGGTAAGACTTAGATAAAATTATTTCATTCTTGAAGAAGCACCCTAACCATCACTACTCCGATTATAATTTCAGGCTTACGTCGATCTAGTGAAAGCTTGGGGTTGGAAAAGCTTTACTATTATATACGAAAATAATGAAGGCTTGGTGCGTCTGCAAGAACTTCTCAAAGCTCATGGACCCAACGAATTTCCTATCACTGTCAGACAACTTGGAATGGGTCCAAATTATAGGTGAGTTGATAATTAGAATTGGATATTTGACATACTACATTAGAATTGTTTTTTAAATTCCGCCCATGAGAATGAACCCAGGTGCGAATTTATTTGGGCTAAGGGAGTTTGACGGTAGGTCTTAGGTCGGCCTGCATTCGCAACCAAATTTTGATAATCAGGGCTGGTCCAACTATCTCGGCTCTAAGCCGTCTTTGTTGGACCAATGCTGGCAGCCGACATTTCCGGCCAGAAATCATCCGACAGTCGGCTCAACTCTGGCCCAAAATAAGAACAACACACAGCAAGGCAAAAAAGGTACCTCTAACCAAATCAATTTTCAGTTAACAATTTTCTTCCGATTTCGGGCCCTGTTTGATACAGTGGGGTAAGGGGTTTTTCACAGCAGGAGAGGATAGCACTAAGTGCGAGACAAATCACTCGTGGGCTGATTTTTCTTCGAATCAGCTTGTTTATCCTCAAATAATTCCCTTAAAAGTTCATTGAAAGAAACAATAATTTTTTTGCTTATTATGTGAGCCATTTCTAAAACCATTCGGTTTTTGTAGTGTTCCGTTTTTTCTGAAATTTTTGTTTCGCTGAAATCAAAACGATGTCTTTCGTGCCATGCATGTTAAGTCACTGCCGTTCATTTGTTAGGTGGTTTGTAAACATCTTTCTTGTGTTCTTTAACGCGTGTGTAGAGAGGTCGTTTTGTCGTGCATATGTATATTGCTTCACAGCTTATACATGAAGTGCTGTAAACTACATTAGACTGTTCGTCTTTTGGAATGGGATCTTTTTTTGATTTGGAATTCGGCGTGAGATACTTGATTTTATACAACGCAGGTTTTATGTGAAGGGGTTTGAGAATGCTAAACATTTTTTCAGACAGTCCATGAACATAGGGTAGTCAGATGTAGCGAGGTTCTTGTGAGACGTTACGGCCCTGGTGTCCTGCTATACTTTGGGCGGAACTTTGATTGCCTATGTGTCTAGGTCTTATATAAGTTGTAACTTGGTGTGTCTGGGAAACAGAATCTGTAATTTTTTGCTGTATGTAGTGCAATCTGTGTTTGATGAGGGATTTTTCGAGTAGGATTTGGCTTGATGGTATAATAATAATGAAAAAATGGAAGTAAAATAATGGTTACCTAAAATTGCAATAAGCAGAATCAACTTCTGAAATATGTTGCCCAAGCCAATTATGAATAGCTTATTGATGGCATGTTGCTGTGAAACTTTGCAGTCAGGCAACAATCATATATTATTCAAACAAATGCTAAACTATGCTATTCTTCAGTAGATAGATTTTGATTTTTTTCAGAATAATCCTCTGAAATTGTGTTGTGGGGAGGCCTTTCTTGTGATTATTGAAGGTTAGATTAATTATTAAATATTCGAAGCAAATATGAGATTATTGTCTAGCAATAGATTACCACAAGAAAGGCCCCTCAAAAGTACATCTTTAGTTGATTATGCTAAAAAGACAAAACCTTTAGCCAAGTTATACATTTGATTATGAAATTTGTTTGAGTGATACGCAATTATCATCTAACTAGACGGTGTCACGTGAGCATTACTAATAAATGATACAAGTAATAACGAGATGAAATTGTACTTCGAAAAATTGTAAACTCAGATTAAATATTAATAATTTGGCGATTTGGAACAGCATTTCATACACTAGGTGAAACAATTGATCTTGGAGGATAAAAATGTATGAGGAAAAGGCAAGTACCACGGGAAAGTCAGTCGGAAGTCTAAGATTTCGGGCTCCAATTGGATCTCAGTTCTCGGACCTTAGTTTTCGGTCTCACAAGTTTTCGACTCAGTTCTCAGTTGCAGTTTCAATTCAGCTCCTGTTTAGCCAGAAGTACTATTGCAGTTTAATTACAACTTCAATCCAGTCAGTTTCATACCAGATTAAGTGAATTCTGCCAATCTATTCTCGAGTTCATCGAAAATTTAATTCTTGATTGTAATCATCTGGCAAACATTCGGTCGTAGTGCGGCTCCAACATCTGGCTTTCCAAGGTCTACAGTGGAGATGCTGTGTCCTAGAAGCGTAGAACTTCAAGTCATCAATATAAAATATATGAGTGACCTTATTCTCACGATTCTTAGATCCACCCTGGAGGGACCCATGAAAATTGCGTAGTGCGAGAGATAGTGGCAAAAGTGTGATGCAAAAGAGAAGAGAACTCATGATGTCTCCCTGAGAGACACCCTTTTGGGAGCTGACGCTGTTAGTTCTCACACGATGTTTTCCAGATGAGATAGTAAATCTGGTTTTCCAAAGGGGCATCAACTTCTCTATGCATCGCACTATGTGTGGATGAACCTTCAAGCTTTCCAACAGACAGATGATGAGTCTATGGGAAGTTGAATCGTAAGCTTCCTGGTAATCAATCCAGGCCATCGACAGATTGCGGTTGTAGGCTGCAGCTTCTTTGGAGACGCTTCTGTCGATTAGCAGGTTTTTTCGACAGCCTGCTATAACTGTTTTCGATTCACGTTGTTCGTAGATCTCACTCCACACAGGTTCAATTGTCCAAACAATCCTGTCATTTAGGATAGCTGTGAAGATCTTATACAGCGAGTTCAGACAAGATATTGGCCTGTAGTTCCTTGGGTTGGACAAGTCGCCTTTCTTCGGTGGGATTACAGTGCGTCCTAATACCAGCCACTGCGGAATGTGCGAATTTGACTTCAAATATGAGGTGAAGATTCGGGCCAGATGTTGGTGTGTAGAAGTTAACTTCTTCAAAAGAAGTTCTTGATAGCATCTAGTCCGGCACGGGACGCGTTCTGTCTAGCCCAGCCAATTTTCTTGTTCAGTTGATGCAAGCGCCTTCTGGTCTTTTAATCTATCATCGGCTTTACCCTTCGACTTCAGTCGGCCAAAGCTCTCGCTGCATCATAAACTGAATAAGTGATGGTCCAGAGGTCGGACTCCACCGAGAGATCCTCACGAAGGGCATCATCCTTTTCAGCCAGATCTTGGGGCTTAGGAAGAATCCGGATGCTGATGTTTCTCCTCGTCCTGAAATCTCTATCATCTCTTGGGAGATGCCTGATTTCCGCGGTCGGTCTTAATGTCGCTTCCACTTCTTTGTCTGCGGCTTGTTGTTGCAGCGATTGGAAAAGCATTCCGCGTATATATCCTGTTTGCAAGAGGTTGTCCGCGCGGTTTTGCAGCCTCTGTTGCGAAACGTGCAAAAGATCTGGCTGTTTCTGGCACCACAGAGTGTGCAGGCGCGCCATGTAAACCCTGCGAGCAGGTATAATGCTGGCATCGTAGCAATCCAGCAAGTCATCTCTGAGTCGATTCGTCCACTCAAGACGTCGACCGTCTCGCCGATCCCTCATCATGTCTCCATCCAAGTTATTTGCAGGACAAAGAACCCTAGGGTGGTTGGCACAGTTTGCCGACCCATTATCAAGTGCTCTGCGCGTTTTATCATTCTGAACCGCATTCACAACTGGGTTTGGTTGTATCATAGTTGTTCCCACGAGAAGCTAGAGAAAGAGTTCGTCCACCCTTGCAGAGCCCCGCATGCAACGGTGAGGCTGATATTCTAGGAGGTCGCCCGGTATCCCAGAGAAACCGTTTGAGACACATCACTATATCACACCCATTATATGGGTGAGGGAGCGATGACCTGGTTGGTCGTAGCAGGGCGGAATAGATAGCAGGGCGGGGTAGATAGGGAGAAAAGCAAGGCAGGTAGACGCGACAATAGAGAGAGACAGAGAACGTAAAGGGGAAAGCGTTTGAATTGTATTCTTGGCTAGCGGAGCGAGTACCAGCAAGGAAAAAAGGCATTTAGATCAGGAAGTTTTTAGTACACCGTAAGGGGAAAACAAAGGAAGGAAGGAAAAGGAAAAGTAAAGGAAAACGGTAGAACGGGAGCGATTGAGAGCGAACAGCGTGGGATCGATTGAGGTATTCAACAAAAGAAAGAGAGGGGAGAGGGGAAGCAGTGAGGACTAGGAAGATATAGAGTCAAGCTTGAAAAATCCAAAAATGTTTAGATCGTCGCCGGAAAAACATAGTTATGTAGAGAAGGATGAGAACAATAAGGGGACCGAAGGAAACAGAGCTGAGGTAGTGACAAAGAAGAGAGTGTTATATGGAAGCCCGGAGAGAATAGAGGATGATTTGACGTAGATAGAAAGGAATATGCAGTATAAGTTAAGGAAAATAGCGGAAGAGGTAAGAAAAAAGGGAAGAAGAACATGGGTTGGGTATGGAAGAATAAAGATAGAAGGTGTGTGGATTGGAGGATACGTTACTGGAATATAGCAGGCTTTGGAAGGAAGGATAGGCAGTTTATGAGAAGTTTGACACAATCGGATATAGTAGTAATGATGGAGACGTGGCGGCATGGAAAGGGATGGGAAAGAGTAAGGGGAAGATTACCAAGAGGTTACAAGTAGCAGGTTCAAAATGCAAAGAGGAAGAATAAAAAAGGCAGAGCAATGGGAGGAATGGTGATGGGAGTAAGGACAGAATGTATAACGGATAAGGTTAAGAAAGGGATAAAAGCACAAAAAGAAGGATTAATAGTCGAAAAGATAAATATGGAAGGAGAGAGGTGGAAGATAGTGGGGGTTTATGTGAACAGTGATATGCAGGAGAAATCAGAGGAGATGAAAGATCTGATGGAAGAAAATAAACAAGAGATCAGGCTTAAAATAGGAGGAGATTTTAATGCGGAACAGTAAATAGAGGAGGAAGGGAACAGGGTGGAGAGCGAGGAAGAAGTTCCAAAGACAAGATACTGAATGGGGAGGGAAAGAAATTGTTAAAGAGCCCACAGGAGATGGAATGGTTTATACCAAACGGAAATATAGAGGGGGATGAAGGAGGGGAATATACACGCTCAGGAGGAGAAAGGAAAACGGTAATTGATCATGTGGTAGTGGACGACGAAGTAGGAGAGAAGGTCAAGAAACTAGAGGTAGGGAATTATATACATTCGGATCACTTTCCCATAATAGTGACATTGGAGAGAGAAAAGTGTAAGAACACTAAGGCTAAAAAGATAACAAAAGTAAGAGGAGCAGGAAGAAGAGATTGGTCAATGGAAGGTGAAGAACAGTTTAAGGAAAAGCTCAGGAATATCAAAATGGGGGAAGGAAATGTAAACGAGGAGATGGAAATAGTGATAGGAGAAAT
>JAUMHM010061483.1:0-14499 GCA_032362435.1 Melikaiella ostensackeni
AATCATCAAGCGACTGTAGCTCGGGCGACTGAAGTTCGGGCGATTGTATGTAGCTCGGGCGTTTGTAGCTCTTCCCTGCACGAGTAAATGATTTGCGATGCTCCCCCCGCTCCTGATTGTTGAGTCTTCTGGCGAGTGGGGCCCTTCGAGTTTTTTGACATATTTGCAGTTATTGGTGCATTCTTGGTAGCAGGTTTCAAATTCTGCGATGATTTATCCAAACTCTTAGCTGTTTTTAATGTTTCGATAAGACTGTCTCCAAACAGCCACTCACCGGCTCGAGTTGCGTTTAAAGTTTCTTTAAGAGCTGGATTGAGTACAGACGTAAGTATGAAACGTCTCGTGAGATTGTCATCATGCTGCAAGTCTACCAGGATGCGAGAAACGTCACTTAAAATCGTTATCAATTACAGTCTTTTAACAGTTTCATTTATTAGTAACTTTGATAAAATTGTGCTCACTGCTGCTAAGTGCACTGATACTTTTTCTTGTTTATGAGAAATAGGGTATGTTTCGTGTATTTTTTACGGTCTACCTTTGGTACCCCCTTTTCCAAAATCTCATCCCAGCGTATAACAATATCTGTATGAATCGCTGGCTCTCGTTTTTTATCTCCAACTCCAGATGTTTTCCCATAGTCTCTAGAACATCTGCATCAAGGATAGATTTTATCACTTGGTCTTTCTGCTTTTCTCCGTTAGATTTTGGATCAAGCATTACATTTTCTACAGATTGCTCACCGGACGAATCAAAACCGCTATTCTTTTTAGAAGAATTTATTTCAGAGATTTGTTCCGCAGTGAGCTGTTTTACCCTCTGCTGATTAGCCTTTTTATCTGAACGTCGATGGTAGAATCTTCTTGAAGAAAAGCTGAGTGAACATCTTTCATATTGTGATCGCGATCTATCATATCGGGATGGCGATCTCTCATAATGGGTTGGCAATCTGTCATATCGATGTCGCGATCTGTCATATGGGGACTCCCTGCGAGAATCATAACTTGATTCTGATGTCAGATCGTGTGATCGTTGTTGGGAATTCCTTGAAAAGGTTCGCGAGTTCCGATCTTGGCTTGAAAATCGATTTCTCTCATGAGATCTTTTTCTAGGTGGATACTCGGAGTTGGCGTTTCTACGTAGAAACAACCAGAAAAGAAAGGATTTGTGAGAAACATATCTTTGAGTTTCGTACAGTGAGTACTTGACTGCACTGGAGTGAAAAAATGGATCGTCTTCTTTCGTATCAAAAAAAGATTGCATTAATGCATGCGATTTGCACCGGACTTCATTATATGTCAGTAAAAAAACTTGTTTTCTAGCGTAAACTTGTCCTATCTGACAGGAAAATGAGAACGTTACTCGAACGTCACAACTACTTTTGGGTTTTTCCCTTTTCCATGTGTGCTTTAACATCGAGAGATTTTTAATCTGTATCTGTATGAAGTTAAAAAATTAGATTCATCGTATGTCTGATGCTACAAACTGCAAAATGCATGCAATAAATATCACATCATAAAACAGAACATTTATTAAAATGTACTAGTCAAAAACAACCTTAGAAATATTGATGGTAGGTTAATCTTCGATATGGTTAACCGAATGCAAGTTCCAGAATTTTCACTAGCGTGCTGCGAATTGGTAAAAGCTACTCTTATGAATAGAGGAAGGTGTCGGCTCAAATTCGGCTCAATCACTCAAATCCGGCAGTGAAATTTTTGAAACTCATTTTTCGCTTCATACGTAATTTGTTTTGAAAAAATTTCCTCATCATGAGAGTCGATATAACAGATGTCTGTTGATCAAATCTGCTCTGTATGAAGTATAAAAGTTAGACTCATTGTATGCCTAAGGCCAATAAATAATATAAATATAAAAATACATATAGAAAGAAAATGAGAAAAATATAAAAATACATATAGAAATACATGTTATATTATGTATTAGCTCCTGGCTTTACACTATTGTATAATTTTTTATTACTGTAGACTAAATTATTCACTATTGATTGAACACTTCAAAAAATGGGATCATTTACACTCAAAATTTTTTCGAATCAGTCAAATAATAATTTTTTCTTATTCTCTGGTCCATAAATTTTTACACGAGAACTTTTCCCGCTTTTTAAAATTTTTGTACTTCGTTTACTTAGGTGTTGATGAATTCAATTATCTCACTCACGAAAAAAGTTCATTTTTTCGCTACACTCACGACTGCAAGGTTGCATGAATTAAATTTAACGTATTATTCATCCAAGGAATTGCTGAGCTGTTATGTTTTATTTCATAATAAGAGAGAATGATGTTCTCAAAATATAATTTGCATGCAGTTAACTTGTTTTCATGTAATAAATTATTCAATCTTCGATTAATTATTATTCATACCTATGTTTTATGAAATAGTTTTCGCGAGAAAGTGAAAAATTTTCTAGCACAGAAAAAAAAATGTTAAAAATATACTGTAGTAGTCGTTTCAATTATCGTAGTGTAAACTAAATATTATGTTAACGATTAAAACCTAAATTCATTTTTTTCTGATTGTAGCACCTACAACCAGTTACAACTGTTGAGAAATAATTGAAGGAACAATTACGGAACTATGAATACCTATTTTAATAAATTTTTATTGTGATTACATGAAATAATAATTACAAAAATGGACGATTGCGTATTTCAGGTTTTCAAGTGCTCTATGGAATTAAAAAAAAAGTATCGAAGAAGTATCTTTCTGGAGAAGAAAGTATCCTCTCAAATGAAAAAAAGTATTTGAAAAATCAGCATTTACAAATCAGTCAAAAATGTTATATTTTAAATGAAAATTAGTGCAGAAAATTCTTTAAACTAAAAAGAGGACGTAGTTATAAGGGAAATTTCTTTCATACTTTTCTGTATGTAAATAATTGCACCGAAGACTGCATCTAAAAAGGAGATGATCAGAGTTGGGATTTTTTCTTAAATCTCACAAAATCCCTACTGAAGGTCCATTAAATGATTATTCATTTGCCAAAACATTATTTGGCAAAAGCGAACCGTTTTCGGAAAAATAAATTTAAAAAAAAAAATTGTATTGACTGAGATGTTTATTTATTACATTCACATGTGAAATTATGTGAGTAAAACAGTTTTCTACCAGAAAAGACAAATTTTAAACAAAAGACATAAATTTTCAACCAAATAGTTGAATTTTCAACTGAAAAAGATAAATTTTCATCCAATGAGGTTAATATTCTACTCAAATGATGAATCTTAAAAAATGAGGCTTAGACAAAGGAGATAAACTTTCAACCAAGTAGTTGAATTTTCTACCAAAAAGATTAATTTTCTTCCAGAATAGACGAATTTTTAACAAAATGCATGAATTTGCAACCAAAAAGCTCAATTTTTTACTTAAAAAGATACATTTTCAACCAAAGAAATGAATTTTTAACGAATGAGTTTAACTTTCAACCAAGTAGTTGAATTTTCAACTGAAAAAGATACATTTTCATCCAAAGAGATGAATTTTGAACCAAAATGATGAATTAAAAAAAATGAATTGTCAACAAAGGAGTTGAACTTTCAACCAATTAGTTGAATTGTCAACGAAAAAGATAAATCTTCAACTGAGAGATTAATTCCCTACTAGAAAAGACGAACTTTCAACAAAATACATGAAACTCGCAACCAAATAATTCAATTTTTTACCAAAAAAGATATATTTTCAACTAAAAGAAACAAAAAGATTTTTCAGAAAAGTAGTTCAACATTCCAAAGATTTAAAAAGATTAAATTTAAATTAAAAATAGTTTAATTTAATCCAAAAAAACGAGTTTTCAACAAACTAGTTCAATCCTCAACCAAATCAGATTGAATTTCAACCAATCAGTTGCATTTCCAAGAAAAAAAGATCACTAGGAGAAATTTCTACCAAATGAGATAAAGTTTCAAATCAAAATGACAAAATATAACAAAGTAGTTGAATTTTCCACCAAGAAATATTTTTAGTAAAAAAAGAAAAACAATTTCAATCAAGTTGTTGAAGTTTCAAGCCAAAAAGACGAATTTTCTACAAAGCCGTTGAATTTTCAACATAAGAAGACGAATTTTCAACAGAACGGTTAAACTTTCAATGAAAGAGACGAATTTTCAACCAAAGAGAATGACTTTCCAACAATATTACAAATTTTCAACGAAATAATTAAATTCTTAAAAAATAATAGGATTTTTAGCCAAAAGAGATAAATTTTCAAACAAAAAAAAACGAAATTCAACTAAAATGATGAACCTTTAACCTGAGAAATGAATTTTTATTTGTTAAAAATTCAAAAGAAAACGACGAACCATTTTCGAAAAAACCGACTTGAAAAAATTTACTGATTGAAATGCTCATTTGTCAAATCCTCATCTAAAATTATGTAAATACAGCATTTTTAAGACTTGTTTTTAATATAAAATTCGCTTCTTTCTTGAATTTTCAACTGCTGAAAATTCAACTATTAAAAATTAAAGAAAATTGAATTCCGAGCAGTTGAATTTTCAGTAGCTAGAAATCAAGGAAAATTTAAAATTTCAATGTTTAATTTTTGAATTTTTTTCTATTCTTAAGAGTTGAAAATTAATTTGTTATAAATCAACTGTTACCAATTCAATTTTTGAAAATGTAACTGTTGAAAATCCAATTTTCAATTTTCTTCATTTTTCAAAAGTTGAATTTTTATTACAAGTGATAGAAATATTATATCTGCATAACTTTACATGAGAATATAATAAATCAAAATTTCAATCCATAAAAAAATGGAAAAAGCCGATTCGTTCGATAGCGGGTAGCCATTGGCAAATAATGTTTCGGCAAATTAATAGTCATCCAATGAAATCGCAGTAGAGAATTGATGAGATTATAAAAAAAATCCCAACTCTGATCATCTATCTGTGAGGAGAAAGGAATGATCTAGAATTTAAGCTAAAATTTGTTAAGGAAACCTATTGATTGTTCTATTTTGATTGGTTTTATTATTTTTTGAAGTAGATTAGTTTCCTTAAGAATAACTTCCTTTCATTTTTTTTTATTTTCAAAAAACTAAAATTTGTCAGTACGATCAATTTTTTATATCATTTCATTGAAAAAAATAGCAAGAAAAAAGTAGCTGTACATTGAAAAAGTAGCAAAAAAGTAGCATTGTCTAAAAAATTATCAAAAAAGTAAAAAGTGTGGAACTTCGAAGATAATAGCTTCAAATAGGGTATGATGAGAGTTTTTCATCATGAAATTTAATTTTTAAAGAAGCGCGTATTTTGCCCCCCACCCCCCGAACCGTTAGGGGCCGTCGATAAACTACGTTACGGATTAAGGGGGGGGCAAGCCGAAAACTACTGTTTTTTTGCTTAAATGCGAACTGAATTAATAGATCCCAATAGAAAGAATCCAACTAATGTTAGTTGAAAGTTAACTTTTTTGTTGTTGAAATGCCAAATATTATATTTTTGGTTCGAAATTCATCTCTTTTGGTTATAAATTCTACCGCCGAGCTGAAAATTTAATTATATTTTTAAAAATGCAACTACTTTGTTAATAAGTCATCTTTTTTTTGTCAAAAATTCAACCACTTGGTTGAAAATTTACTATTGTGTTGAAAATTCGTTTCATTTTGGTTGAAAATCACTCTGTTTTGGTTGCCGATCTAACTATTTTGTTGAAGATTCGTCTTTTTTGGCTGAATTCAACTTTTTTTGATTTGCGATTAAAATCCATTTTGGTTGAAATATCGACTATTACATGTTTCGCTCAGAATTCATCTTTTTTGTTGAAAATTCAACAATTTGTCTGAATGTTGAACTTCTTTGTCGACAATTTTTGTTTCTTTGTTGAAGATTCATCAGTTTAGTTGAAAGTCTATCCCTTTAGTTGACACTTAACGTTTTTGACTGAAAATTTAATTATTCTGTTTTTGGATGAAAATTGATATTTTGAATTCAAAATTGATCACTTCTAGTTGAAAATTCAACTATTTGTTTGAAAATTCATTACTCTCGGTTGAAAAATCAGTCGCTTGGTTGAAAGTTGAACTATCTTGTTAAAAATTCATTTTCTTTCAACATTCACCTCCTTGGTGAAAAATTTGAATATTCTGTAGAAAATTCGTTTTTATTTGGATAAAGATTACGTTTTTCGTCTGAAAATTCAACTATTCTGTTTATGGTTGAAAATTTATCCTATATGAGTTGGAGATTCAACTATTTAGCTGAAAATTCGTCTACCTTGTTGAAAATTCATCTATTTAGTTGGATATTGAACTATTTTGGTAAAAATTCGTTTTTATCCACTGAATTCAACTAGTTGAAAATTCATCTTCGTAGGTCAAAATTTGAACTATTTTGTTCAAAGTTTAATGATTCTGTTGAAAGTTGAACTATCTTGTTAGTCATCTTTTTTTTCGAAAATTCGTCGTTTTGAATTGACAATTCATCTTCTACGGTGGAAAAGTCACCTTACTTGGATAAAAATTCGTCTTTTTTGGTTGGAAATTTATCTCTTTTGGAAGAAAATAAAACTTTTTCGGCTTAAAATTCAACTATTTTGTCAAGAATTTAAATATTGTGTTGAAAATTTGTTTCATTTTGGTTGAAAATTAATCTGTTTTTGTCGCAGATTCAATTATCTTGTCAAAAAATTCGTCTTTTTTGGTTGAATCCAACTTTTCTTGATTTTCAATAAAAATCCATTCGGATTGAAATATCAACTATTACATGTTCCGCTAAGAATTCAACTTTTCGGTCAAAAATTTAACTATTTGGCTGTATGTTGAACTTTTTTAACGTAAACTTTTCTTCAAAGATCTATCACTTTAGTCATTTTACATGATATTTTTAATTGAAAATTGATCTCTTCTACTTAAAAAATTCGACTATTTGTTTGAAAACTCATGTATTTTGTTAAAAATGTGTCTTTTTTGGTAGAAAGGTAATCTTCTTGGTTGAAAATTCATCCTCTTTGACGAAAAATGCAACTGCATTTGGTTCAAAATTAATCTGTTTTGGTTGAAGATTCAACTGTTTTGTTGAAAATTCGTCCTTCTTTGTTGATTTCGACTATTATTGATTCCAAATTGGAATCTGTTTTAGCCATGAGTAGAAGATTCATCATTTCAGATGAAAATTTAACTATTTGGTTGTGCATTAAGTTTTTTGTTGAAAATTCAGATTTTTGGTTGAAACCCCAGCTATTATGGTAAAACATATAACTATTTTGTTAAAAACTTGAACTATTTATTTGAAAATGAAAGTATTTTTTAGAAAACTGAAGTTTTTTTTAAATCATATTTTTAGTTTGAAAATTCAACTCTTTTGTAGATTATACGTCGTGTTAGCTTCGAAATTTAACAATTTTGTTGAAAATTCATGTATTTTATTGAAAATTCGTCTTTTTTGATAGAAGATTAATCGTCTTGATACAAAATTCATTTTTTTGTCCAAATTTAATTCTTTTGTAGATAATTCGTCTTGTTGGCTTCACAATTCAACAATTTTGTTGGAAATTCATCTTTTTTGATAGAAGTCTAATCTTCTCAGTAGAAATTAATTTTTTTTGTTGAAATTCAACTGTTTGGTTAAAAATTACTCATTCTTGGTTGAAAATTCATATTTTGTTGAAAATTCATCTTTTTTGGTAGAATATAAATCTTTTTGGTAAAAAATTCATTTTTTTGGTTGAAAATTTATCTCTCTTGTAAACAATTCCTCTTGGTGGCTTCAAAATTCAATAATTTCGTTGGAAATTAATTTTTTTTTGGTAGAAGATTAAACTTCTTGTTAGAAAATTAATCTTCTTGTTAGAAAATTAATTTTTTGTTGTTGAAAATTCAACTATTTGGTTAAAAATTTATCATTCTTGGTTGAAAATTCATATTTTGTTCAAAATTTATCTTTTTGGTTGAACATTAATCTTTTTGGTAGAAAATTCATTTTTGTGGTTGAAAATTTAACTCTTTTGTAGATGATACGTCTTTTTGTCTTCAAAATTCGACAATTCTCTTCAAAATTAATCTTTTTTGGTAGAAAATTAATCTTCTCGGTAGAAAATTCATTTTTTTGTTGTTGAAAATTTAACTCTTCGATTAAAAATTCGTCAC
This sequence comes from Melikaiella ostensackeni, assembly GCA_032362435.1. NCBI lineage: Eukaryota > Metazoa > Arthropoda > Insecta > Hymenoptera > Cynipidae > Melikaiella > Melikaiella ostensackeni. The sequence continues at coordinate 8,102 of JAUMHM010061483.1, forward strand.
TCTTTGTTGAAAATTCATATTCTGTAGAAAATTTGTTTTTTTGTTTCAAAATTCAATTATTTGGTTAAGAATGCATCACTCTTGGTTGAAAATACAGCCACTTGGTTGAATGTTAAACTCCTTTTTAAAAACTAATTTTTTTAAGATTCACCTCCTTGGTTGAGAATTGAACTATTCTGCAGAAAATTCGCTTTTCATTTGGTTAGAAATTAAGTTTTTTATCTGAAAATCAAACTATTCTGTTTTTGATTGAAAATTTATCCTTTACAAGTTGAGAGTTTAACTATTTGGTTGAAAGTATGTCTTTCTTGATTGAAAATTAACTTTGCTGTTGAAAATTCGTCTTTTTTGGTAGAAAATTAGTCTACCTCGTTGAAAATTCATCCATTTAGTTGAGGATTTAACTATTTTGTCAAAAAATCGTCTTTATCCATTGATATCAACTGCTTGAAAATTTATCCATGCAGGTCAAAAATTTAGCTGTTTTATTTAAAGTTCAATTCTTGTGTTTCTCTTGAAAAATAAGAGCAGAAGATGGAAGGTGATCTCTGGAAAGTGCGGTAATTGATTTATTTAGAACATGATAAATACATATCAGCTGTCCAAGTTCTCGAGAGAACTCCATTACTGTAAGTTTGCAGACTGGCTTGAAAACTCAATAGTTCAAAGCGTAACGGTAATTGAATGAAATTTGAACAGTTCTAAGGATGTATTATTCATATTTAATTCCTGATTCCTTCGTACTTCTCTAGATTAGATTTTTACTCCATGTATACCTTTCCTGGCCTTTTTAATATCTAAAATCCCATATCGTCTGCAGCCGGATTCTTATCAGAAGATCTCGCATTCGCCTGAAAATTTGGTCAGGGAAATGGAAAACTGCAGAAAACCAAAACTCCCGAGCGCTGCCGGTTATAGACAGATAAGTTTGGACGTAGACATTCGATAGCATCGAGTGCCCACATCCATCCTTGTCATCGAACCTCCCTTTAGACAGTAGTTGAACGCATTAAAAACACAACTAGGAAGAATACCGAACGGTCACCCATCCGAGCACTAACCGCGCCAATCTGCTTAACATTTAAGATCTCGACAAGTCGAGAATCACCAGCCGGCTACTGCTGTCGGTTGAGTTTGCTTGAATCAAACATAATTTAATTGAAGCCATAATTTTTTAAATGTCCAAGCCTCTCTATTTGTTTGTCTCTATCAAACAAACTTTTTCTGAGAATTTAAATATAAAACTTAAATCCTTAAAAATTAATTCAAAATTGTGATCCTTCTAAATTGAAATTATTCTATTTTGATCTCTTTTAAAATCGATATACTTCAAAACTGAACGCTTCCACGATTCACAATTGTATATTTCTCACATCAAATTTTTCTGAAAATGGCTTTTTATCGAAATGTCTAATTATAATTCTTTTTATAATTTCGAACCTGCAGATCAACATTTCGAGAGAAAATTATTTTAAAAATGGACAGTTTTCACTCAAGCACTTGTCAAACTTCATATTTTCATATGTAATTCAATAGGAAAGATCGTTTATTATTGAAAAGTTATCGTTTTCAAGAAAATTTTGTTAAATTTGGCTAGATGCCTGATATTTTGTAAATCAGATCGCCTGGATAAAAAGTTTTGTTCTTATAAGCTTGACAGTTTCACGATTTTGAGTATACAGCATGTTTGAGGGTTGTTTCATCATCCCGTAAAGATTCAAGGAAGGAAATCAACATTTCCTAAACATCAAAATAACGGGCTATTTTTTACTAAACTACTGTGGTCGGAAATCCCTTTACAATAATTGTGAGAAATATCCCCTAGCGAAGAAAGCTTTGAGATAATTTCAAGGGTTGCTTTATCTTCCCGTCAGGATTCAAGCAAGGAAATCGACATTTCCAAAATACCAAAACCACTGGAATTTTTTTAAATTATACTATCAGGGTGGGAATTTACTTTAAAATAACTGCAGGAAGTCTGCCCTACCAGGAAAAATGTTTGAATTTATTTCAAGGGTTGTTTTAACAACCCTTAAAGATTCAAGCCAGAAAATCGACATTTCCAAAAAACCAAAACAACTAGAAATTTTTTGCTTAAACTATCAGGGTGAAAAATTACTTTAAAATAATTGCAGGAGGCTTCTTCTATCAGGAAAAATGTTTGAATTTATTTCAAGGGTTGTTTTGACGTCCCTTAAAGACTTAAGCAAGGAAATCAACATTTCCAAAAAACCAAAACCACTGGAAATTTGTTGATCAATCTATCAGGATGGAAAATCTCTTCAAAATAATTGCAGGAAGCTTGCTCAATCAAAAAGAGCGTTTGAATTCATTTTAAGGGTTGTTTCAACATTGCTTCAAAAATCAAGCAGGGAACTCAACATTTCCTGAAAATCGAAGCCACGGGAGATTTTTTGAATTAACTATTGAGGTTGGAATTAATCAAAAGGAAATGTCGACTTCCTCACTTGAATATTCAAGGATGTTGAAACAACCCTTAAAATAAATTTAACGACTTGCCCTGATTGGATATGCTTACCACGTGCATTGTAAATTGACTTTCGACCCAAAAACTTTAATAAAAAAACCTCTCGTTATTTTTATTATTATGAAATGTCGATTTCCTTGCTCAAATCTCCAAGGGATGATAGAACAACCCCCAAATATCCTGAATTTTCAACGAAAAAATTTACATTTTCAACCAAAGAGATGAATCTTTCACTAGAATGATGATTCCTAAATGAAAAAGTGAATTTTGAACATAGGAGTTCAACTTTCAACAAAGTAGTTGAATTTTCAACCAAAAATATGAATTCTCAAACGAGACCATTAATTTTCTACTAGACAATACAAATTCACAACAAATTACATGAGTTCGCAACCAAATAGTTCGATTTTCAACTAAAAAAGATAAATTTTCAACAAACAAAAAAATAAATTCTTAACAAAATAGTTCAACTTTCTACCAAGTAGTTGAATTTTCGGCCGAAAAAGATTTTTCAGCCAAGAAAGGAAAACGATTTTATTTCATTTCTTTTTATTTCGGAAATTCGAAATTTGTTAGTACGATCAATTTTTTGTATCATTTTTCTGAAAAAAATTATCAAAAAAAGCCTTGCTTAAGAAAGTATTGAAAAAAACCAAAAAGTATGGGACGTCGAAGCCTCTTCATGCCCACAGATTTTGTGGATCTTTTAATGAATTCTCGAAATTTTCCCGTATTTTTCAAGGTGCACAAAATTCCTGTCAAATTGTCGGTTTTCCCGCTGTTTCGAGTCGCTAGACACACTGCAATAGATGTATTCAACATTTAAATACTTCAATTTGAAATTTTTTAATAGGGATAATTTCATACCTAAATCAGTTCAATTTTGAATTAAAAATACTTCAAATTCTTTTTTTTTCTTACGCGTCGACGATGAGTTGTCGAAACCTCCTCAAAGTAAACCTGGTTAACAGTCTGACCTTCAGGTATCCATTCAATGTGAAAAATTCCTCGGATATCAAAAAGAAACTATCATCATTCTTCTCCAAAAACCTCTGGACAGACAGCGTCTTGTGTGCTGGGGCGTTGTCCACATTTCAGGTCTTCTTTCTTACGAGTCCACGAAGAATTGTCAAAACCTTTTTATGGCAGACCTGGTTAACAGTCTGACTTTCAGGAATCCACTCAATGTGAACAATTCCGCGGATATCAAAAGGAAACTATCATTCTTCGCCAAAAACCTCCGGACAGACAGCGTCTTGTGAGCTGGGGCATTGTCCACATTTCAGGTCTTTTTTTCTCTTACGCGTCCACGAAGAGCAGTCAAAACGTCCTTATAGTAAACCTGGTTAACAGTTTGAATTTCAGATATTCATTAAATGTGAACAATTCTTCGGATATCTAAAAGAAACTATCATCATTCTCTGCCAAAAACCTCTGTAGAGACAGCGTCTTGTGTTCTGGCGTGTTGTCCACATTTCAGGTCTTTTTTTTTACGCTTCCGCGAAAAATTGTCGAAACCCTCTTATAGTAAACCTGGTTGACAGTCTGATATTCAGGCACCCATTCAATGTGAACAATTCCTCGGATGTCAAAAAGAAACTATCATCATTCTCGTCAAAAACCTCTGGACAGACAGCGTCTTTTGTGCTGGCGCGTTGTCCACATTTCAGGTCTTTTTTTCTTACGCGTTCATGAAGAATTGTCAAAACCTTCTTATAGTAAACCTGGTTGACAGTCTGACCTTCAGACATCCATTAAGAGTGAACAAATTTTCGGATATCAAAAAGAAACCATCATCATTCTCCGCCAAAAACTTCTGTACAGACAGCGTCTTGTATGCTGGCGCGTTGTCCACATTTCAGGTCTTTTTTTTACTCGTCCACGAAGAATTGGCAAAACCTCCTTATAGCAAACCTGGTTGACAGTCTGACTTTCAGGTGTCCATTAAATGTGAACAATGCCTCGGATATAGGGTCGTATTGAAAAAACCATGATTCGTCACAAAACTTTTTTCATGTGTAAATTTTCATTTAAAGGCCTAACAGTTTCTTTATCGATGTTCACTGAGTTAGTAATTGCTCGAATGTTCAGGCATCGATTTGTCCGAATAATTCTACTCACTTTTTCGATGTTACCGTCGGTTTTTGATGTGCGAGAACGGCCGGGACGCGGATCGTCTTCAGTCATTTCTCTCCCGTCCTTCAATTTTTAAAATCAATCGAAAACTTGAGTACGAGATAGACACTCATCACCTTAAACTTATTTAACAAATTATACGTTTCTGTAGCGGAATTTTTCAAATTTCACAAGAAACTTTACGTTGACGCGCTGTTCTTTCACACTCAACATAATTCCGACGGCGCTCAGGTAGACGGTCAACTTCGAACAAAGGTTTCTATCGTACTGAGAGCCGTACAACCTTGAAATTCGAAGGGTATGGAAGGAGAAAAACGCAGATCAATATCAGACCCTGCTTGTTGTTGCCGAGACCCCAAGCAAGCGGCAAAAAAATCAGTCCGGTTATTTAATAGACACTTCTCATAAGGCCATGAAATGGAGAATTCTGGGTGTCCTACTTTACCCCACACTGTCTCGTCTGGCCCCGCTTTGCGGTACGCGTACCCTAATTTCGAATAGCCACATTTTTTCGGTAAATGCAGTAAATACATTTCGGTAAATAAATATTTTCTTCGTACGAGTAGACACTTCCAATTAAAATTGAATTGAGTATAAAAAAATGCCAATAAAGTTTGGTTGGCTCTGATTTGATTTCCTTTCAAAAGACAATACTGGGGTTGGAAAAAGAGTCTCTGACTTTCTAAAACAGCGAATTTCCAAGGGCAGTTTTTCTTATCTTGGCAGAGAAAAATATCGTCGTCGTTATTAACGGATGGCTGCGACGCTCAGCGCGAGAAGTGAGTGTTGTGAAAGTCAAAAGTTTTCTGTCATAATGTTCTTTTTTGCCGTCTTCGAAAGAGTTAACTGATTGCGCTTTGATCACACTTGGTGAAGTTTGCAGCAGCCACGTTAGTCTTCTCAAACTAAAGTTAAATGATAATCGATGCTTAGATCAAAATTAAAGCCATAAATTTGAATTTGTTTTAAACATAAAGTCAAACAAAGTTGTCTTGTGCAAGTGAAGTTGTACAAAAAGCCCTTAAACGAGAAAAATATGTTTACAAAAGTCAGTGTGATAGGCTCGTTAGAGACAATTAAATAATAAAGGAAAAAAGAGGGAGAAAAGAGTCACCTCTTTTAGTTTTGTCATTAAATATTGTTAGGGAAGAGTAAAAATATGTGATTTTGAAAATTAATACTTTTACTGAGAGGGTAATTAATTTTTAATTCGGTTAATTAAAATTAAACTGTTCTTTAGGTAAAATGCGATAAAGTTTTCAGTTTATTTCTTTCGACCCCGAATTTATTTTCTGATTCAAAAAATCAATTTTATAGTTAGTTCCAACTCGTGGTCAGTTTCAAGTTCTTTCGAAACAGTAATCTTATTGTTTGTTTCATATATAATTAATTTAACTTATGAACAAATTTATTTCAAATCGAGCAGGCAGTCCGTGCTCAAATCGCAGAATCATTTGCTAGTTGAATATGTTATTTTTCAAAAGAAAATAGACTATAAGTTTCTTACCGATTCGACAAACAATTTTTTTGCCGAAGTTATGTGTATTTGAATTTAAAAAATCTGCCCGCTTTGCGAGCAGATTCTCATCGCACGCTTCGCTCGCAAGTTTGAGCGCGCCTAGGGTGCGCGATTCGGTCGTCGCGCTTCGCGCTCGGTGTTATATGTTCTTCATGTACAAATTTATAAATTTGCTTTCGATTTCAAATGAGAAAGGAAATTTATTTACTTAAGGCTCTATCGGCCTTAAGGAATACATTCTCATCATAATATTCG
>JAUMHM010061503.1:0-14497 GCA_032362435.1 Melikaiella ostensackeni
GGCTCGCTCCGACGCTCGATCGTCGATCTCGATCGACGTATATAGCAAGGCATCTTCTTTTTACACGCAGCGTCCGACCGAGCCTTTGTTTATTTATGCTCGTCATTGCTGTTAATACAAACCAATCGATCTGAATTTATGTATTTTGTTGAAAAATCGTCTTTTTTGGTAGAAATTTACTCTTCTTGGTTGAATATTCATCATTTGGCTCGAAAATTCAAATTTATAAAAGAATTTACGCTTCTTGTGATTGTGCTCGAAAATTCGTCTTTTTGGTTGAATTTGATTGTTTTCTATTTAAAATTAAAATCTTTTTTGGTTAAAATATCAACTATTACATTTTTTTTGTAGAGAATTCACCTGTTGTTTAGAAATTCGTCTTTTTGGCTTGAAAATTCAACTATTTGGTTGAAAATTTATGTATTTTGTTGAAAAATCGTCTTTTTTGGTAGAAATTTACTCTTCTTGGTTGAATATTCATCATGTGGCTCGAAAATTCAACTACTCGTATTTGGCTGAAGATAAACATTTTTATTGACAATTCGTATTTTCGGATAGAAAATTCAACTGTTCTGTTGAAAGTCATCTTTTGGCTTCAAAATTCAACAATTTAGTTGAAAATTCGTCTTCTTTGGCTGATTTTTATTTAAAATTAAAATCTTTTTTTGGCTAAAATATCAACTATCATATTTTTTGTTGAGAATTAATTTATTTTCTATACGTTACTTTCGAGGGCCCCCCCCGGAAGACTGAAACGAGGCGTCAAAAATATTTAAAGGGGGCAGGAAGCAAAAATAGTAATTTTTGGACGAATAATCGTGTATAAGAATATATTTCAAAAACGGTGCAAAATATGAAAAAGTGAATGCAGAACTTTCTGTAATGCGTTTAAGTGGGAACAACTTTGCTGTGTGGACTTTTTTCATACCAAGGGTATGTTTAAAAAAATTAGAATCTGTGATTTTCAGAAAAATGGCCGCCATTTTGCTAATTTTGTTTTGTAACAATTTGAGCAAAGCTTAGGTATACCGCTTCGTTCTTGTTTTATGTTGGATACATCAGATTGTATGATTTGACATTTTGCCTCGGAATCATGTGCATCTTATTTATAAATTTAAGTAAACAAGATAAAAAAGCTTGTCTAAAAGTATTACTAACTTTTTTCCGCGAGAAAGATTATTTATATCCTATATAAAATATACAAATAAAAAATTATATCTAAAAGTTCATTGCTTTGTTAACCTTGTGTTTATGTGTGGATGAGTAAATTCAGAGTTGTAATCTTCATGTTCGATATTTTTGAGGGGATATTAAAATAAATACTTAAATCTAATTTCCAGTATCTGTAATAAACTCTTATTTTGTTATACTGACAATAGAGCTGAATTCCACCAAATTTATAAAAGAATTTACGCCTCTTGTGGTTGTGCTCGATAACATTTTCACTTGAACAGCAGGTTAAATAAAATTCTGTGATAGCAAAAGTAACGGTGTCAGCTTCTGATAAAGTAGAATCCTAGTAGAAAAGAGTTATGCCGCAACGGTGTTCAGAATTGTTCAAAACATCATAATTTGTGATGCCGGTATGCGAAATAGGTGGTTTTAAAAACTTATTGTACTGTTTTTTTTTCAGTAAAATCAAATATCTATCTTTATTCGCAGTTTAATAAAAAATAATAAAGGTTAGATTTTGGGAGTGATTAGCATCCAAATCTATGAACATACAATATTTAAAATTTCGCCATTTTACCATTAAAATGGCCGTCCGCGCCGCATTACCTGCGCGCGAATAGTATTTAAAATAAACTTTTATTTGCAGATGTTAACAAACTTGATCTATTTGTGATATATGATATCCTTTGGAAAAGTCGAAAGATCAATATTAACAAAGTTTTGATACATTTGGAGCAAAATACTACAAGCTTCAATGCTTTTTTCGCAACTGTGATAATAGATGAGAAACACCCTAAACAAACTTCTCACATTAAAATTGAGACAATTATCTTAATTGATCTAATTTTTTAACTATTATATTTGATACTGCATTCATCAATGCATATACTGAACCTAACCTCACTCGTTTATAGTACGTATATTTTTCTAAAAGCGACCACGCCGCATTTCCTCTATTTTATTAAGGTGAGAATTTTTCCTTGCTAATCTAGTGCGCTACGCACTCGACTTGGAGCCTGGCGGTAAGGGTTCGATTCTCCGTGCCTGCGAATTTCGATTTTTTTTAAAACTTTCTTTTGCAACATTACTTTACATGTATGGTAATGTTTCAATATGTGTATGGCAATATTACAACACAAGCATTTGAAAACCACAATATCCTGTATTGGAGCATTACCTTGCGTCTCGGAAATAAATACCTAATACATTTAATGTAAAGTTCCAACAGAAAATTTTAACAGTCTATATATATATATACTATATGGTAGGGTCGAAAAAATTAATTTTTTGAATTTCAAAAATCCACGGGGCCTAAAAGTTTTTGTATGCTACAAGTAGCTTGAACTGAAAATTTAAGTTGTCGCAAGCGCATTCAAGTTTTAAATAGCGAGGAGCGCAAAATTTATTTTATACCCGACACATTTATGAATTTTGATGATTATTGCCTACTCGAATTTGTAGTCTATATTACTGCCAATATATCTCAATGATAAAATGAGGCATTGAAATCAAAATACTAGATAATTCCACTAAAACAGGCCAAAAATGTCTAAAATTGACTTTTTTCTTGAATTTGAACACGTTAAAATCCCTGAAAAAATCACACGGCTTTCAGCAAAATATAGCCTTTAAAATGAGAACAAAAAGAGTAAAAAAGCTGCATTTTTCATTGAGTTATGACCACAGATATGTACACATGTTTTTTTTTTAAATGAAAAACGAAACATTCATTAGCTTTCACCTCTTTTCTTCTTTTTTGTACTTCTCGGACAACTTTTTGCAAGAAATATGCGTATTATGCAATAGTAGGACTATATTTTGATTAATTAAAATAGTGAAATTAGTACAAGGCCGTAATTTTCAACTAATTTCACTATTTTAATTAATTAAAATATATGAAAATATAGTCCTACTGTTGCATAGTACACACCTTTATGGCGGAATGTTTTCCGAGAAGTACAAAACAGAAAATAGAGAAGAACGCTAATGAATGTTTCATTTTTCTAAAAAACATGTGTACATATTTGCGATCATAACTCAATACAAAATTAAGCTTTTTAATTTTTCTTGGCCTCACTTTAAAGGCTATATTTTGCTGAAAAACTTTTGATTATATTAGATTTTTATAACTATTTTCGTGGATTTTAAGAGTGTTTAGAATTAAGAAAAATGTAAATTCTAGACATTTTTCGTCAGGTTTAGTGAACTTATGTAGTCTTTTAAATTGAATTCTTCATTTTTATCATTGAATACAGGTTGGCAATCATATAGATTACATTATTACAGTAGGAAATGTTGAATAAGAGGACTAGTGATTGGCACCCCCTCTAATTTTCTTAAAATTTTAGAAAGATGCAAACATTTACCGTATTTTACTAATATTAGTTAAATAACACTATCATTTTTACTTATAACGATATATACAACTTATGAAAAACAGTGTTATATATAGTTGTAAAATATTAAATTCACTTCTTTTCTTAAGGTGCCAAGAATTTATCGTGTTTCTTGAAGAAAATCTTTAGCTGGTGACATTTTTAATTTTGTCATAGCAACGCTATAAACGAGTACATCTCTTTCGTTTTTTTTGTGGATACTTAAAAGAAACATTCAAAATGCAATACAAGCAAGAATTTAACCTCGTTAATGATATATTTAATAATTTTAGGGGGGCGCCAATGGAATTTAATATAAAAAGTAGGGTCTCTAGTCGTTGGCACCCCAGTGCCAATGACGAGATAATGCAATTCTGGTATCGTTTCATTTGTTGGCACCTGTACCTCGATAGAAAAAAATATGGTTTTAAAATCCCAAAATGTTGTGTTGACAGGAAGTCTTTCGCGTATTTTTCATGAAATGAAGTGATAAAAGTACTGGAACGACAAACATCGTCAAATAACGATAAAAAAATACGAACCTATTATTTATATGCCAGCTACCAGTAACCGTAGAATCCGTAACCTGAAATAAAGTTTTGTTAATATCATTTATATTATACTATTATTCTTTTCAGGTACAGGTGAATATTGTTTCTATTTACTTATAAGTTGAATTTTCTTACCTTTATGCAAATTTTGTTTAAGGATATTGTTGCACAGCGTTTCAATTTTTACGCCAGAATTTATTATGATAGCAAAAGTTTTTATTCCATCGGTGGCCGATCTATTTTGACGAAATTTGAGGAAAGTACCCTATTTTAAAATTTATTCTGCTAATTTCGAACGAAAAATTAGTAACATTAATAAAAGTTTCTTTTAATTTCATTTATTGGCATTTATGCCCCTCAGAATGCCTAACGACAGAAAAACGAATAAAGAAGAAATTATATGCGGCGAAAGCTTTACAGGTGCTGTCAAAGATATTGGTTTGTCCAAAAAGAAGATTATGAAAATACTGAATCGAGAATAACTTTTAGAAATATTATTTAATATTTTTAAAATGCACCATTTTTTTAATCAACGTCTTAAAGTAATTAAAGAAATATTAAGAAGTTAGGTGAGTGTTGTGCCAAGCACGGGAGACGGGTGTGTGTCAATAATACGGGTTAGCAGTGCGAAGCATTACAATTTTGCGACTACATACTTATTTTTACTAATTTTTTCAAGTTCTTGTCCATTTTTGATAAAAATTTAACATTCCAGTGTATTCCACGTTATATTTTGAGTGTAGGTGTAATTATCACTATTTCACAATTCAATATTTTATATGTGTTCATTTATTCACAAAATGCCGAGATTCGTCTTAAGGTGACAAAAACCGGTGCTCTTACCCTATTAGATATAAAATAAATTTTGCGCTCTTCGCTGTTTAAAACTTGAATACGCTTGCAATGGCTAAATTATTTTTTCATCAGACTAAAATTTTCATGATAAAGTACTTGTAGCATACATAAACTTTAACGCCCGGTGGATTTTTCAAATCAAAAAAACTAGTTTTTTCGACACATGCTAATATATAGTATATACTCTATTAAAAAATAAAGAATGTAAATTAAATAAATTTGATTGATGATTCTTGGGAGCGTTTACATATGACGTCACGCTTTATGAGACAGGGAAGTGTATTTTTTTGAGCGTGGCTTTTGTATATAATAAAAAACGCGTGGCAAGGAGTAGGGGGTGTCTAAAATCTCTGAAAACTTGCGTGACGTCATATGTGAACGCTCCTTCTATATAATTTCGTAAATATTAATTATTATTCCAAACTATTCGTTCGGTGAATTAATATTTTCTGTAAAAATGGTTTTTCACATTTTGCGAAATAAAAATCATTACAGAATTCATAAGAGAACAACATCCTGTCAGAATGGAAACCACTTTTGAGAAAGTTTGTAAAATATATTTTTGGTTTGACTTTTTTTTCATATCAGCACTTGCTTATCTTTAAAACTGACGAAAATGTTTAACATTTTTTTGAAATATCTGAAATAGTAGCATTTAATCTTGGAAATACTAAAAGACAGATAACAAATACCCTGCACTGTAGATAGTTCGTTTTAAATTCTAAAGGTGGCAGATGCGAATTTGTACATTTGGAGATGTTCATTCTTAGCATGCATATAGCATAATCATGTAAAGACCTAAGACTTAAGACTTAAGACTATTAACATTGAGGAGTAAGCGGCCATAAATGCATTAATCCATTTTTATTTTTTCGAGAAATATAGGAAAATTTTGCACCTCAGAAGCAACTGTAGGAAATTTTAAGAACGTTTATGATGTCGAGAACAATTTCAATTGTTTTCAAGCGCATTAACATCCTTGAAATTTCATAAATTTGTTTCTGAGATGCAAATTTTCCTATATTTCTCGAATAACGAAAAATGGACTTATGCGTTTATGACCGCCTACTTCTCCATTGTTCTCTTTTTACTTGTGATGATAAGTTTTTCTTCGCTTCGTAAAACGGTTTTATTTGTGGAAGAAAGGTATGGCATTTTCAATTTTTTTTCTCAAAAAAAGTAAATTTTCAAATTGTTTTAAGGTGTTTTCTAAATACTTTAAGTGTAAAAATGAATAATATTATGAAATTCATTGCAAACTGAATTTATAAATAAATTGTTTGATTAATTTAACTCCTTCACGTATACTCACCGATATGAAGTACCATCAAAGCCAGGTTTAAGAACTTCATCATGGACGCATATTATAACAATATACGAAAAAAGACAAAGATGACTTTTCTACAATAAAAGATGAATTTCTAATCCAGAAGGTCGAAATTTTAACAAAAGAGTTGAATTTTCAACAAAATAATTAAATTCTTAACAAAATATATAATTTTTAACCAAATAGTCGAATTTTTTACCTACAAAGATGCCACTTTCAACCAAGAAAGATGAATTTTTATTATAAAAGATAAATTTTCAATCCAAAAGCATGAATTTTCCACAAAACAGTTGAATTTTCGACCTAAAAAGATGACCTTAACGAAATAGATGGATTTTCAACAGAATAATTAAACTTTCAACAAAATAGTTGAATTTTCAGCCATATAGTTGAATTTTCAACTAAAAAAGATAAGTTTTCAACCAAAAATGCAATTTTGTTCAATTTTCAGATCGCAAGTTAAATAATAACCAAATAAAAAACGAATTTTCAACAAAATGGTAAAATTTTCTACCATAGAGATGAATTTAAAAAAATGCATTTTTGCAAAGTAGTTCAACTTTCAATCAAGTAGTTGAATTTCAAAGCAAGAAAGATGATTTTTCAACAAAAAAGTTAATTTTCTACCAAATAGTTCAATATGCAAATAAGTAGTGTAATTTTACATCAAAATAGTTGAGATTCTAACAAAAAATGTGATTTCTCAACAAAAAAAGTGATTTTTGAGTCAAACAGTTTAATTTTTTACCAAATTGTTGAATTTTTGAGCCAGAAAGACGAAATTTCTACAAAGCAGTTGAATATTCATCAAAAAAGTTAATCTATAACAAAATAGTTCAATTTTCAACCAAAAGGAATGCATTTTTTACGAAGTAGTTCAACTTTAATCCAAACAGTTGATGTTTCAACCAAAAAAGGTGAATCCTTAACAAAACATGGAATAGTTGGCATTTTAACCAATCAAGATTTTGGTTTGGAATGAAAAACAGTTTAACTCAACCAAAAACAAATTTTCGACATAATAATTCAATCGTCAACCAAAACAGATTATTTTTCAACCGAACAGTAGCATTTTTAACGAAAATTGATGAATTTTCAACCAATAAGATTAACTTTCTACCAAAAAAACGACTTTTCGACAAAATTCATGAATTTTCTAACAAATAGTTGAATTTTCTAGTAAAAAGATAAATTTTCAAACAGATAGTTGAATCTTTAACTAGAAAAGATACATTTTCAATCAAAAATGAAATAGCTAAATTTTCGGTTCTAAAAATTTATTTTCAACCGAAAATGTAACGAATTTTCAACGAAAGAGATCAATCTTCAACACAAAAAGACGAGTTTTCAAGAAAATAGTTAAATCCTTAACCAAAACAGATTAGTTTGCAATCAGACAGTTCCATTTCTAACCAAAAAGGATGCATTTTCAACCAAGAAGATTACATTTCTACTAAAAAAGACGATTTTTCATCAAAATACATCAATTTTCAACCTAATAGATGAATTTTCAGCTAAAAAAAAAAGAATTTTCAATTAAAAATAAAAATTTTCAACCAAAAATGGAATAGTTAATTATTAATATTAATAAATTTTTAACAAAATAGTTGAATTTGTGACTAGAAAAAAATCAGTTTTCCACGAGATATTTGAATTCTTCACTAAAAAAGATAAATTTTCAACCAGTAATGAAATAGTTAATTTTTCGATTAATAACATTCATTTTCAACCAAAAATTTAACGAATTCTCAACACAAACACAATAATCCAATTTTCAACAAAAAATTAAACTAATTTTTAACACAAACATGATAGTCTAATTTTCAACCAAAGAGATGAATCTTCAACCAAAAATTGAATTTTCAACAAAGTAGTTCAACTTTCAACCAAGTACTTGAAATTTTGACAAAAGAAGATGACTTTTTAAAAAAACTGTTGCATTTTCAACCAAATGATTAAATTTTTAATCAAAGAGATGAATCTTCAACCAAACAAGATAAATTCCGAACGAAAAATATAATAATAGACTTTTCAACCAAACAAATGAACTTTTAACCAAAAATATTTGGATTTTTTTCTATTGGTTTTCTATTAATTGGTTTTTATATTAATTTAGTTTGCATTCAAGCGAAAAAACGAGAAAAAGGGAAGTTTCTTGAAAACAGGGGAAAAAAATCTGCGTAATGTGTCTAGCGCTGTCAAATGTACTTTTCAGAAAAACGATCTATTCTCTGACACCGCGCGTTGTTGACTACTTTCAAAACGAATCCTCCAATAGAAATTTGAAACCGCAAATATGGTGATCGACGAAATTTTTTTATGATTTTCTGAATAATTTTGGAAACTGTTCTCTTTCAATTCTAAGGCATTTCAAAACTTTATGTTTTGCGTAAGATAAAATATTACTAGTAAAATACTTATTGTAAATTGCATTCTCAGTAGAGCAAATGCCCACTGCACATGAAAAATGTTCGATAAAACTGAAAATTTTTTAAAAGTACGCGCGTGGAAATAACAGACAGAATTTTCAGATGTGATTTTTAGAGAATTGATCTATTCTCTATCAAATATATTTAAAACTAAAAAAATCTGTAAAAGTCATAAGATTATAGAAAAATATTTAAAGTACTCAATGGTACATAGGTTTTAAATACAATTTCATTTTTACTACTAATTAAAATGTTAACCTAGTACTTATCAAAAAGTAAGTTTGCTAAAAGGCTTCACATACAGTAAAGTAAAAGAAATTATACTTTCGTTGCCTACAAAAAAAGGTACTCTGAGGGAGATGCCATATGGACAATGTGTGCATTCTGTTATTATGTACCATTGAGTACTTTGTTTACATTTTCCTCTAATCTTATGATTTTTACAGATGTTTTTGATTTCAAATATATTAAATATATTTTTCAGTCTGCTATACATTTGTTTTTCTAAATATACTGTTTATATAATTTTAATGTCATCCTGGTACTTATTATGAATATAATAAGGTTGGCAGAAGGATGTACATAATTTGAGGTATAATAATTGAATACAATTAAAATTAAATTTCATAATTAAATGTACAAATATTTTACTGTCTCATTATTGTCTCTTTGGACTAAATTCTGAATCTTGTTATTTGGGACTAAGACTTTATGTACAGTTTCCTAAAATCTATTAGCATTCTTCGTAAAGATGACTTTTACAAGTGTTTAGGACTGGTTATTCTCTCAAACAAATTTTAAAATGATCGTTTTTCTAAGGGTCTATATAGACGGTCGTCGTTGACCATTTCTCCTTTGATACACTCCGATTTGAGAAAAAAATCTTTAAAAAACATAACCTTTGATAAAGTCTTTTCGTGTAATAGTATATCACATAAAAAGTCTTCAAAAACGAGAAAATATGTTTCTAAAAACTGTATAAAAGGCTCATTAGAGACATTTATGTAACCAAGTGAAAAAAGGGGGGAAAAAAGAAAGAGACAACCAATTGCCTTATTCTTTCTCCGTCTTTTTTATACTACGCGGATCCAACAAGTTTCGAGTTCATTTAGACCTCCTCATCAGAAAAATTGTATAGGAAACTAAGGTGATATATTTTTGATTTTTGTTTTTATTTTTATTTTAAAATTACTATGAATCTTAGATAGGTCTTTATCTTTTTCTGAAAATACTATTTTTTAAAACTCTTTTGGAAAATTTTGTACATGCTTTTCATCTTAGTTGAATAATTAAATGAAAATATTCTATTTCTCATAGAAATCTAGTAAAACTATTATAGGTCATACAATTTTCTACTGTTTTTTTTTATTCATGAAGTTAAAACCTAGTCTGTTGTTTATATCATTAATATTTATCGGAAAAACTTCGTGAGCCTTGCATTTCGTTACGAAATTTTTCTGTGACTCAGTTTGATTTAATTTTTTACTTGAGTAGAAGAGAGATTTTTTTTTATAACATGACTATCTCATATTACTGCCTGATCCCCAATTTCTCTCAATCTCTTGTAAAATCCATGATGAATATGAGCGGAAATATAAAAAATAGTTTTTTGATACACTTAACTTGTAATTTGCTTTTGTCCATTGATCCACTTGTACTTGATCCCTTTCTTCTTGATCTTCAGTAAGCGTCCAAATGACAATTCTTCTAGTCCTCAATACGAATTCTATTAAAAAAAACTGGTTAAAAATACTCAGGCTTTATTGTTTTTATTTTTGCGTTGTAATTTTTGTACACTGCGTCAAAAGCGAAGAACTGTGAATTAATATTTTGTAGAATATTTCCGAAACTCCAGTTTCACAACACGGCGACTGAACTATTACGAATCATACAATATATACTGACGGAAACCAGACACATCCCTTTTTATGATGAAATTTGTTTTTTGGTCAGTGAAGGCTATTTTTCTGAGAGTCGAAGTAGAGTGCATATCTCGTAAATTCAATGTTTTTGTAAATTTTTTTGTTTAAATCGAGTTGAGTCACAGAAAAATTTTCTAACGAAATCCAAAGCTCACGGAGTATTTCCGATAAAGATTTATGATATGTATAAACAGCAGAGTAGGTTTTAACTTCATGAATATAAAAAACAGTAGAAAATTGTATGACCGTTGATAGTTTCATTAGATTTCTATGAGAAATAAAATGATTTCATTGAATTATTCAACTAAGATAAAAAGCATGTACAAAATTTTCCAAAAGAGTTTTGAAAAATAGTATTTTCTAAAAATGATAAGTTCCTATACAAGATTCATAGAAATATTAAAATACAAATAAAAATGAAGATCAGACCAAAATATATTACCTTAGTTTCCTATAAAATTTCCCTGATGAGGAGGTCCAAATGAACTAAATGAATGTTGAATGAAATTGGTTGTCTCTTTCTTTTTTCTCCCTCTCTTTTCACTTGTTTACATAACTGTCTCTAATGAGCCTATTACACAGATTTTTAGAAACATATATTCTCGTTTTTAAAGAATTTTTATTTGATATACTATTACACGAAAAGACTTTATCAGAGGTTATGTTTTTTAAACATTTTTCTTTGAAATTTTACAGAGACATGAAGCCATGGACCATGTTTCCGTTCCGTGAAGGTTCAGTTCTTGGTCGACTCTACAGATACACTTCGTTTTTCTGAATTTTCTTCCGGGTGAAGAATTTTTCTCATAATTTAAAATATTAAAAAAGTGGATTAATGTTTCTACCTTTAAGAGGGAAAAGAAAATCAACAAAATTTAAAAGAAAAATTGAAAAATAATTGAAACGTTTGTTCAATTAAGTTAAATGTGCCCCCTAACAACACTATGAAGTATCTGATGTTTAAAAATTTTTTTTTCTTATCAAACATATTGACTTACTATAATAATGTGTATAACCAAGCAAATTCTAATAATTAGGTTTTAAGAAAATATTTTTTCGACTTTTTTTCACTTCACGGAAGGTAAAATGCTTATTTTTCAAAAAATCGTGCAAATGTATCTCCTAAACCCACCTTTGTTTTTGGTTTGCCCCTTCTATCCGCATGCTTATTGTGCCTCCTAACGGCAAGTGACTCAAATCTTTATTATAGAGATTTAGTTTCTTATACTTCGTATCTTACCGTTTTGTGAGACTTCAATTAAATTAAAAAGTGCGAAAAAATTTGTGAAATGATTCAGAAATGAATAGGTCATAAGTGTAAATTGTTTTATAACTCATTTTTTTATTTCAAAAAGTGAATAGTGTACAAAAGTTAAAAATCTATTGGAATAAATTCTACTGTTAATATAAATTCTACTATTGATGAAAGTCTATTAATATAAATTCTATTTTAAATGTTAGACTTTTTTGTTATAACGAATGTCTCTGTGGAATTATAATATAAAATTTATTATAAAATTTTAATTTTTGTTTCTAGATGAAGAAAAGTAACGTCTGAATGTATTTTAAAAAATTTACAAAAGTAAATGAAAACAATGAAGTTGAAATAAATTATCTTCAGTAAAATTCGTCAACGAATGGTTTTAAAGCCATTTCATTGTTGACAAGGTGATTATAATCTTCGCTTGTCAAGTATTGAATTGTACCTATTGAGAAATAATATTAATAATTAAAGAAAAAGTCGTAATCATTGATAAAACGTTAAAAAATTACTAAAAAAGAGATAACTTCCGAAAAAACTCAATAATTACCACAAAATTGCTATTTTTGTCAAAGATGCGGATACTGGAAACAATGACATATTCTGTTCCCCCTAACCGCAGTTTAATATTATTTCGCGAATCTTATAACGCAACGGATTTGTTGAACGATATATTATTTCTTTAAGTCGTAAGCGTCATTATTGCATTTTTCTGTTTTTCAATACTTATATTACGATGAGTTTACGTTGAATATCTGTCAGTGATTTTTAACCAACTTCTCATAAGATGTGCCAACTTCACACGGAATCACATTACACGATTTTTTGAACGCGACTTTAAATTAATAATGCGCGGAAAAACTGCCGAAAAAACGCATATAATCATAGTTTAGGGATTTTTAATGTAAAAATACTCACGTGACTCATTTATTTTACATATTTATTATTTATTTGAAGGTAAAAATTTGAACTGCCGTTAGGGGAATCACTGCGTGCAGGGGGCACATTTACCTTAGTGCTGTGGTAAAGTGTTTGCAAAACATTGGATTACAATTTTTGGGATTGTATATGCAGGAAGTTGTATAAAAATTATTTTATCCAGTCTTATTTTCCTCTTTTTGTTAATATGGTTTTCAGTGTAATTGATAAAAATTTGGTGAAATGTGATTTCATGATAGATGTTACTGAAAGTCCTATATAGGGGTATTAAAGAATTTATTCAATTAGTGAAAACGTAGATTGGATGCATTTCAGAAGGAATTATTGATAGAAAGCTAGATTCATGGGTTTTTCCAAAAAAGACATTTCATATTAATAAGAAAATATGTTTTGTCTTTAACAAGAAAAGATAACAAAGAAATTTTTGATGAGAATATCAATAAACTTAATAAATATATTTGAATTTGGTTAAGAAGGCTGCCATGCACAGATACACATAACTTTATAGTGTTTTCTATTTTGCAATAATAAAAGTATATAATAAAAAATATTTTTTAAAAATCTTCATAAGAAAGTGAATTTCACATTAATCTTAAAGATTTTTGATTTTAATAAAAAAAATGAAAAGATTGACCAAATAACTTTTGATAATAAAAAATGTTTTATTTATACTTTCAGGTAATATTTGAATTTAATTAATATATTAATTTTCTGATGTTAAATTGTGTCGATTCTTATGAAGAATTTTTGTGTACAAAAAATGTACACCCAAAAAGTTCACAAATCAAAAATAGACTTTGAGATTACCCGCTTTTTCGGCTTTCGTTTCTTTACAATATAGACTTCCCGCAAAATTAATAAAAGAATTTGCGCCTCTTGTGGCTGAACTCGTTAACACTTTAACTCTTATCTGCGGGTAAAATAAAATTCTTTGATTATCTCACAAGTATTAATAGTAAAATTAACAATATCAGTTACTGATAAAATAGATTTCCCGAAGAAAGGAGTGGCACCACAGCGGTGTTCAGAATCATTTAGTACAGTGATGCGGGAATGCTACGTATAGATGTCAGCATTAGTTCTGTAGATCGGAATTTAAAGAAATAATAATTAAAATTTAAGTAAGTCTCGCTTTGTTATTACTTTATGTTTCATTCCCACACGTAATTTCTAGAATAATTTATTCTATCAAGAATTGAACAAAGTTGTTTTTAATTCATTTTTTTAAACAGATAATTAATTGTTTTCATTTTAATTGATACAGTTTCTTGAATTATAGATCCGAAAAATACACTGTTTCAAAAAATATCTTCTATTCTTGAAAAAATTTACTGAAATCTAATGCAAAATCCTCAAAAAAATGTATATAGCATTAGTCTAGACGGTTATAGTCGTACTTTTCCTAGGTATACAATTCCATACTTCGAAATTGGGATAAATAAGCAGATTATTTTGTTATAATTTTTCAGAAATAAAAAACTGTTTTCAATTAGAGTTTTTGCCATAGTCGGGAAAATGACGAACCGCCACCTCTTACTACTTCTTGTCTGAAATAAAATTCATATAGTCTTATCCTTATGGTTACTGGTTATTAAATGACATCTTTGCTGGTTTTTTGAAAGACATCGTTTTTTTATTGACCCAAAGTATGTAAAATTGTAAAGA
>JAUMHM010061541.1:0-14493 GCA_032362435.1 Melikaiella ostensackeni
TGGTGGATGTGGTGGCAAAGGATCATCACGAGTTTGCGCATGAACATCAATAGCACGACGATGTTGTATTGCCTCACCGGTTGCCGCTTGAACTTGTGATGCAGCTTCCTCTAATTGATGTTCATTATCAAGGTTTTCCCTTGCCAACTCAACCTGTCGTTTAATCTCTATTGTGGGTTCTTCTGAGATTAGTAGATTTTCTTTGATATCCTCAACCTTAGTAATAAGGTCTCTTACTGCTACTTTCTCTATTTGGGGATACATCGCAGCGAACTTAGTCCTAAAATTGTGTCCCTTTTTGCATTTAGTTCCAAACTTCGCGCTTTCATAGTAGAGACGCATCAATTCTGCTTACCCTGACGTACCCACATAACAAGTCAAATAAAAGCTTGTAAAATAACTAAAACCCCTTGTAATCTTTGAAATCCTATTGAGAACCCTGAAATCTTATGAAATTCCTTGATACTACTTGAAATATTATGAAATCGCATCAGATATATACGATACGTTGAAATCTTATGAAGTCTTTGGTAAAACCAGTGAAAGTCCATGAAATTTTATGATATTTCCTGAAAATTCTTTCATTACCTAAAAATCACTAAAAGCTTCAAAGGTTTCTTGACATTTTTTAAATCTCTTGAAAATTCCCTGGAATTTTTTTGATTATCGTAGAATGTTTCAAATCCTTCAAAATACTTTGAAATTTATTGAGATTCTTGAAATCTATTAAGAACTCCTCAGAATCTTTTAAGATATCCTCAACCCTTTCAAATACTTGAAAATCCTTCGAAATCCCTTGAATATCTTGAAATCTATTGAAAAATCCTTGGAATATTTTACAATACCCTCAAATCTTCAATATCCTTTGAAATCCAGCGAAATCCCTTAAAATCCTTTCAGATTCTTGAAATCTATCAAAAACTCCTCGGAATCTTTTAGAATATCTCAAGATGTTATAGGTCCCATGAAATCCTTACAAATCTTCCGAAATTATAGAAAATTCTTTTAAACTGTTTAAAATATTATTAATACCTAAAAACCACGAAAATGTTCGGAAGTTTCTTGACATTCTTCAAATCTCTTGAAAATACCTTGAAATCTTTGAAAATATCCTAAAACCCTTAAAATCCTTCCAAATACCTTGAAATCCCTTCAAATTTCTGATATCTATTCAAAAATTCTTGGAAGTCCTCTGAAATTCATTCGAATCTTTTAAAATATCCTAACAGCTTATAGGTCCTATAAAATACTTCCAAATTTTCTGAAATCAGAAATATGAAATTCTTCAAATCAATTTAAATTTTTCAGTCTATTAAAAATGCCTTGGGATCTTTTAAAATATTTTAAAATATTCGAAGTTCTTTATACCTTTTAAAATACCTCGAAATACTTGAAAATGTTTTCAAATCTTTGATATCCTTCAAGAGTCCTCAATCTTCGTGAAACAATTAACTGAAATCCATTCACATATTCGAATTCTTATAAAATCCTTTAAGATCCTGGGAAATTTATTAAAATATATCATTAAGCGTCTTCGAAGTTCCTTAAAAGTATTGAAATCCTCGAAAATTTTCTGAGATCCCTTGAAAAGCCCTGAATTTATATGAAATCTCATGATATACCTTGAGATCTCTTGAAATATTAAAAAATTAATCAAATCCTTTGAGATCCTTAGAAATTCATTAAAATGCCTTTTTAAGTGCCTTTAAATCATTCAAAATTATTGGACTCCTCAGAAATTTCATGTAATTGCTTCATATCCCTCACAAATCCTATAAAATATTTGGATATCCTTTTAAAACGCTTTGGAATCTCTTCAAATATCCTTAAATCTTTTAAGTTTCAAAAACCCCATCAAAATCTTCCAAAATTTATAGAAATTCTTTAAAACTGCATCGAATGTTTGAATCCCTGTAAAATCACCTAAGATATTTGAAAATCTCTTTAAATGTTTGAAATCCAACGATATCTCGGAATTCTTGTAATTTTTTTTCCAGTTTATGGAAATAGTATTAAATGCTTCAACATTCTTAATATTTATTGAAATGCCTTAAGAATCGCTTGAAATCCTATAAAATTCGTGTGAAATATTTGGAATTCTCGGAAGTCTATTCGAGCGATTGGAAATTCCCCGAAGCTATTTATATCCTATGAAATCCTTCAAAACCTTTCTCAAAATTTAGGAGAATCTTCACAATCCCAAAAAATTGGTTTAAATCCTTCGAAATCCCTTGCAAATTTTGAACATTCTTTAAAATAATAAAAGATCTTTGGAAATCCTGTGAATTCCCTTTAAAGATGTTAAAATTCTTTGTATCCTTTTAAGTCCCTCAAAATCTGTTGAAATCTCTTCCAATTCCCGGATATGGATTCCCAATCTCTACTAAAGTTGTAAGTTCATTCATTTTCTAAATTGCTGTTCTGAACTTCTTCGCATCCTTCCGATGAAATTTATACGGGAAATTTATGAAAGATTTGGAAATGTAAGGACGTTTTTGGCATCGAGTTTTCAGTAGGGTTTATACTTTAATTAATGAAAAATTTAAATAATAATATAGCCTCAGATTGGATTGACACTTCCTTTGACGAAAGGCATGCCCTCGGAAAAGTTTCAGGCGATGAATGGATACTGGGTGTTTTGAATGCTAAATGTGTAAACGATCCTATGGAAAGGGAATCGCAGGATAAATTCGCGTAGGGAAGTTAGATATTCGATGTGTTCCTGAAACAAAGAAGAAGGCATGTGAGATATGAAAGATATAAAATGTACTCGAACAATAGTCAGGAGTAGATAATGAATCGCATACTAGTTTAGGAGTCGGTCTAATTACGTATGAGGGAGCAAAGCAGCATGTCAAAAAGTATGAATGTGTTTCTCCTAGATTATTATGAATTAGTTTGAGAGTGTGAATCATAACGCTATTTATTATAGCATGCTACGCTCCAGTTGATGGAGAAGGTTGTGATGTTAAAGATATCTTCTGGGACTCGTTAAATATTATTCTAGGTACTTTCGATCCTGTGGAAAGAATCATCCCACTCGGAGATATGAACGGCTGGGTTGGTGTGCAACGCGAGGGTACCGAAAGGGTACTTGGTCATTTCGGAGATCCAAAAACGAACGGTAACGGGGAGAAATTAAGTAGCTTATGCCTAGAAAAGGCTTGTTTATTACAAATAGTTTGTTCAGCCATGGAATGATCCACATGTATACTTGGTGCAGAGGCGAAAGCCACCGTAAGTGGGCTGGTGTGAATAGTATTACCGCTAAAATACTTAAGAGCGGTGACATATATTAAGCCTGTGCGGCTAAGAGAAAATATGAGTATGCGTGCTGAGAACTAGGAAGTTATAAGTGATTAGAGAAAGACGATTATCGTTCACTTCACAAGGGAAACGGTCATAAAGGTGACTGTACTAATTACAGAGCTATCAGCCTACGAAGTTCCGTGTTCAAAATATTGACGAAAATACTTATTGGTAACGTCCTGGGAATAACAAAAGAAAGGGTCTGGGAAGTCTAAAGTAGATTTATGTCAGGTAGATCATGTATGGATTAGCCTGTTCAAGTTGAGGTAGATCATAGAATGAAGTTTGAGAGCAAACAATAGTATATTGCGCAACCAGGGAGGAAACTAAACGATTCTGATGAGTGTGAAGTTTGCATTACATGATGTTGAAATCGCGCGTTCCTCTGGTTGCACACAATATTTTCTGTAAGAGATATATACTCGTATATGTAAATCGTGATTACATAAATCAATTATGGAAGCTAGGTTTGGGCAATATCGGTCGGCGTGCAAAAATAAATCCACTTTCGTCCCGCCTTACATGCACGAAAATCACGATTTCTATACATTTGTCACACAAAAAAGTTTTCTGTGTATTTGTTGATCTGGAAAAAGCCGTCAATAAGGTGGTCAGAACTAAACTTTTAAAAGTCCTGAAAGAGTATAGCGCCAACAGTTGGCTTCTAAAAACAATAAAATCAATATTTAATGGAATTTAAGTGGGTATAAAAGTAAATGGATGCCTGAAACGAAAGATTTTGGATACTCATGGGCCCTCGTGGAGAGCTTTGCTTAGTGGATGTACTTAGGATGAAGAGTATGGATCTTCCTATGGGTTTGTCAGTCATTTCAAGTGTTTATGTGTGAACCGTGATGTATCATCGCTCTGTGAAGCTCTTTACCTAGGGTGATTGCTAGAGAGATTGATCAGCGTCCTGTGCCGTAGCAATGTTGTTGAAAGAGTGTGTCGTTTGAATGAGCAACGCGCGACTTCTAGATTGATCTATGACCTATCCTTCCTTCTACACATTCTTCACTCACCCGTACCATATAATTCCTAAGGGTGTGCAAAAGCTGGACCCGCTTGAACCAAGTTTTTTTTGTGCTTATGGGGTCGAGCCACGTGCCGGCTTGCGAGCCCAGAAAAAGCTTGCAAGCCAAAAACAACTTGCGGGTCTAAAAAAGCTCATGGACCGAAAAAAGCTTGCGGATCGTAGAAAAGCTCACAAAGCTCGCAAAATACATATGGAATATTAACAGAATTAATGTTAATAATAACAGGAATTCATAATTGAATAAGGTTTATACCTTTCAATTTCCATTCAATTTGAAAAGTTTTTTCTCGAAGCCAATTTTCGAATTTATTTTTTTTATTTCTTCAACGTGAAATTCATAAAATGTCACGTTTTTCTGTGAATCAACGACTTGCGCACATTATAATTTGACTTGAGTCAGTACAGTAATATCTGGAGAAGATATTCATCAAATATTTCACTGATAAAATAATTTACTTATTTTCTATAAAATATAAACAAATTATAGAAGCAAATATACAAATATCAACAATCTTCTCTTCTGTTAATTGTGACCACAATTTGGTTAAGATGCTACAAGGTATCTAATTAAGCCCCCTGGAGTGTATGAAATGGAGCAATGATTGTTAGCTAATTATTTACTAGTATTCTGCTAATATCAACGAATTAGACCATAAAGAATTCTTTATTCTTTATAAAGTGTAATATGAATATGAAAAAAAGAGTAAGAGAAGAATTAGTTGAAAAGATTAAATTCATAAATAATAATATTCATAAAATTAAAATAAGAATACCAATATATTATATCAATATTAAGATATTTATAATGCATAATTATGCATTTAGATTTTTTCGAGTGTTATCAAAAACTTTTAGTAATGCTCCTATTATTCTTACATCGTTCCGGGTACGTTGATTCAAAATATAAAAAAATTTATAGAATGTTTTAAAAATGTCGGAGGTATGAGCTTTCCTAAATCCAGGTCGGCGCAGAATGAAAAATCTTGACAAAGTTCTTGATGTTAACAAATCTTGTTTTTCTAAATCTGCTCTTGTAACTCAAGTTATATTTCAGGTTTATTTAATAAGTTTCGGCGATTTTTTACTTATCTAACGGCGATGATAAAATTGTTGTCTAGTACATTTTTGATATGTTTCTCACGCCCTTTTCACTGGTCTGAATTGTTTCCGAAAAAAAATATATATTTCAGCTTCAAAAAATGTCAAAAATAAATTTGTCATTTTTTCATAGAAGAACACTTTTCTTGACACCTTTTTTGGGCTAGAAAAAGTGCGAAATTCTGTCGTGGGACTCACAGGAAACGAGGCATTTTCCAGAATCACATATTTTCAATTTTTAGTCAAAAATGCAAAAAAAATTGAATGTTTGTAACCTTACAAATTCCAAAATAATGGAACTAGAAGACTCTTTTTAGATTCACGCAGATTTTCATACACTTCATTTAATTCTCTGGCATTATCAATGTAGAATGAACCTGGAACGACTCATTTTGAAAAAAATGGAACTGCATTTTTTTGCCCAGAAAAACAGTCAAAAAGGAGCCCCTAATGAAACTTTCTCATTAGAAATTTCACTGTACGCATTTTTTCTGGTGCCAAACCACCAGATGCCTGAACTATTTTTTAAAAAATGGATGATGGTAAGGTTTTTTTTCTGAATATGTTCGGAAACTATTCAGCACAAAAATCCGTAAAATTATGACGAAGGACGATTCAGAAAAATAAAAATTATGCTCAATGGTAATTCGGACAATTAAAAATTAGGGCGACTAGTAATTCAGAATGATTGAAAATTATTTCGAATATTAATTCGGAAGAATTTAAGTAGGGGTAAATGATGATTCGGAAAAGTGCAATTTATAGCAAATGTTAATTGGGGAATGGAAAAATTGTGCCCAATGCTAATTCAGAATTAAAAATAAAAAAATATATATATATATTATTGGTGCAGGAGATAAAAAGCGCATCTAAAAGTATGAATAACTTTTTTTCCGTAAGAAAGAATACGAATAAAAACTTTATTGCTTTGCTGATATCGTGTTTATGTACATGAGAGTCAACTTCATTTAAAATATTTTTGTGAGAATATTCAAATAAATACTTAAACTTATTTTCAAGCATTTGTAGTAAACTCTTTTATTTTATGGCTAGACTTAATAAACTTTGATAATTCATTAACGTTTTATACTTATTTGAGAGAATAATTTATTCTCTTATTTACCATGACATTCAAATTATGCTGTAAAAAGTCAAAATGTGATGTAGAGAATTTTGAAATTAGAGTTGATATTAAGACTTCAGATAAATAATTTATTCATATTCTAAATATTTATACTGAGAATGATGGGAATTGACGAGTAAGTCTTACGGAAAATTTCGTGATAGTACACAGTTTGATATAGCATAGTATATATTTTTTAGATTATTCCACATTTAAAAGTAATATGTAAAAGCTGTAAATTATCCTACAAAGTACATTCAGTACACTTTGAAAGTTAGAAATGTTAACTCAAAATCAAACTGTGGAATAATTCCCTGGAGATGAAATGGTTTTTAACTTTAAGGATTGAAAAAAACTTATTTTTCCAGAATAAATTTGAATGACAATTTAAACATTATTTTTTGATAGTGGAAATGTTACAGAATTCGAGAAATAATTAACATATTCGACATTTTCCCAATGCATAGAGTGTAAAAAATATTATAATTTTTTTTTAGCTTTCCAAAACCTTAAGATATTTATTAATTTATTTCAAATTTCACAAATGTTATGAAGCTCGCCAATTGAAATATGTTCGTACCATATGGAATGCAATTCAAAGTCATTTGAACATTTTAGGATGTGTCAAGAAAAGTCGAGTTACATCGGCGAAAGAATTCTGCCAAATTCACGTTAAATATCTCCTTTTACTGAATATAATTTTGAGTTAGAATGTGTTGTTACAGGTGTAATTACAAGGAGATTAGGATAATTTTAAATTAGGATTAGAATTTATAAAGTAAATTCAAATCAAATGTTCTTTCTTTATCAGGTGACAGTTATGAAAAGTATGAAATAAAAAAAATATTTACTCGCAAAAGTATAAATTATTTTGAAGTCGGCGCCAGAATTAACTTTCAAACTGAGGCGCTAAATTCTGAATCAGTTATACTTTTGCAATGAAAGAAAAATTAAACCTTATTTTTTAATAGTGGGAATGTTATAGAATTTAAGAAATTCAGAATGAAGATCAGCGCTTTTTTGAATTCGGTTTTTTATTTTTTTCTGAATATTTTTTATACTTTCGTGTTGGCTATGTACTCGGTTTATTGCCTATCTTGCTTCCATGAAGGAAATATGTCATGACTTGGCTTACGTGTTTCAGAGTTTTAAGTGCACTTAAGTCTGTTCTTCTCTGATAAAATTTTCCCTTGATGGATTACATATCTGGCTTTGCTTATGGAGTTTGTAAAATTCTCATTCAATTTTGTCGAATAAAAATTTACTTTTGTGAAAAGATATTTCATTTTAGACAGAAAATTTCTTTGAATAGCAAGAAAACACTCTCAAATATATAAAATTTTCAAGATGAAATGAATAATGAGCCGAGAAAGGTTCATAGTAGATTGACACAATCATGGATAATCAAAATCAAAGATTATTCTTAGATATCAGTTACATTAAAAATAAATGACTCGATGGGTAATTATTTTTATATCAAAATGTCCAACAGCAAAATTAAACTAGACACAATTCTGAGAAAGTTTAAAAAAAGAACCTTCTACCTCCATAAAAGGTGGCAAGTTATGATCCATGAAAATGACCCGATTTTTTTCAAAAAAGAGGCTGAAAAATGAAATTCTGAAGTTCGTATCTATACTTTAGAACCTGTTAATTTTGCGAAGAAAATTCCCAGATAATAATTAAATAGGCGCAATCTCAAGTAATTCTAAAAAACAATGACCTAATCCCAATAGGTCATAAGTTACGATCACCCAAAGCTGACCACTTCGATCTATTCTTCAGGCTAAATTACACGTGTTCAGTTTTTTCAAAATACTTCACTTGTGACCTTTGCTATTTTCAGCCAAAAAAAGTTTTCTTTAAATATCTCTCTTCGTGCATATCCTGCGAAAGATCTGTAACAGGATAAATTATAGAGGACCAAATTCTGCGTAAAATGAAAATAAAAAATGTTTCAGCTCTTATAGGTCTGATACTCTACCTCTGAAGTGGTATGAAAAAGAGTACATTTTCCAAAACAATTTTTATTTAAATACACAAAGTATGGGGTCGTATCATTTGCCATACTCTAACTATGTTACACTTAAACTCCTACACGAATTCCCAGATGCATTACTATAGATCAATCCGTTTACAAAAATTCTTTATCCGGGAAGTTTCGAAAAAATGTACATTTTAAAAACAAGTTCTGTTAGTAATACCCACTTGTTTTATTGCGATTTTTTCAATATCGTTGGTTCGTTTCCAACGATATTTGAGGCCAGTTCAAAGATTTCTGTCGTTGGTTCAGCTATAAATGAAGGGTCACACGGTACAAGGGCGGAAGAGCCAAATTTCGGAGTTTCGTTTCATTGGTCGAAATACATGTATGTGACCTTACTCAACAGAGGGGTAGATTTTTTAAATTCTGAATAGCTTAAAATGTTCTCAATTTCTGCAAAATTAAACTCATTTCAAGTTATTTTAGATTAAAAAAATTTGATATTTTCGCCAACTTTCACAACATTGGTTCTAATCAACAAAAAAGGGATCAACTAGATTATTTACGGTAATGTACATAAAAATGCAGTAAATAAATTTTATCAGTTTTTTGTTGTCACTTGTTTTACATTCATTATGAAAACAGTTGAAGGTCATCCTATGGATACTTAGCAGACACATCCGAACATTTGTTTACCACATCGTATTTGATATATTTTAGCTGAAATGCAGTTAAATATACATATTTTCAGAAATTGGCAATCGTCCCCACTACAAAGCTTCCTTTTTTGGGGAAACAAAAAGTAGAAAATAAATTTTATTACTTTTTTTTTTTAGCAAACTTTTTTCAACAACTTTGTATTTTATTACTATGTTCATTACTACTTTTAAATTCTTTCTGAAAAAAACGTCTTAGCAGAACCAACTCGGCATTTCTGTTGTGAATATTTTTCACATGACTATGATAACGCAATTTTCTATCCGGATACCAGACTTTACAATCTTCATTTAAAAAAGTGGAGATACATTTTGTGGTATATAAAACGGGAATACTAAGGAAAAATTCAGCTATTAAGTTTTATTTCAATGCATTCTAAGCATTCTAGCGTTAACAATCATGCGTTCTTTAATTTTTTTCTTTTTCTGCTACTTTTTTTTCTGCAGTGAATGTCGACAATCACCTGAACAACCCACTGTTAATCTCAATCGAGAAGATGCTCTGCGTGAGTCTTGTAACACGATCTTTTTTATACGTATCAGATTATAAATTATTTTATTAATTGCTTTTAATTTTTTTTTTAATTTACTTCCACGCAACCAAAAAAGCTAGAATAGCTAATAATTAACTTTAATATAAATACAAGAAATTAAAAGATCCAATCAGGTAGATTGAATGTGAGTAATGAGACAGTAAATACAAGTAGGAAATAAGCAGATGTATTGAAATTCGAAGCCATGCTTTCTTGTCGATTGCATTTTGTCATTTTTTTAGGTTTCATCTTTCTACTTGTACTTTTTTGTTCATCAAGGAACAAATACTGAACCAGGATGATTTTTAAGTGTTTGTTCCTTTAAAATAAATTTATATACCATTTTGAAATTGATAATTTCATATAAGAATGTGTGTGTATATATATAGTTGAGTAATTCTCCGTACAGTGTATAATTCAATGTCCCTGATGTTATAAAAAGAATACGTTCCACTTATGGACCATCGGATATGAATTTCCATACCAAATATCAGTCATGACAAATAATCACTGTTATTTCTATGTAATATTATACGTTTTTTCATTTTAAATGAAGTGCAAACATTTAAATCGTCATTAGTATCTTTGAAAAAATCAAAGGGTTAATCCTTAAAAAATATTTAATTCCTTTTTTAACGTTGCTAAATGTTGTCCCCATATTTCTGCGTCATTTTGGCTGGACTATCTGTAAAAACTAGATATTTTTGAAAATAGCGTGTTTACGCATTTATAAGACATTAGAGTTCATAAATTTAAATTTCGTGAGTTTCTCAACCTGCAAATCATCTGATCTAATGTTGCAATTTCACTTTATTACACATGTAAAGCACCGAATTTGAGCAAGGCATCAAATAATAGTCATTGGCTGGACTGGTAATATTTACAATAAATCCTGCAACAAATTATATATAACACTGAATAACATGTGGCATGGTTAAGCTAGCGGACAATAACGTAAAAAACATCAGTAATGTTTTTATTCTTCATTCATTTATTAAATGGATATTAGTTTATGTGTCATTGGATGCAGAAACGTCATTCGCTGGACATATTTATTCGCACTTTGGTTTAATTCACTTTTCACGTAATTGGGGCCTGATGAATTATTTTTTACTATTGTTTATATACAATGATAGTAAAAAGAGTATTATATGTATAAATTAAGGCATTCATTAGCTTGGTAATATTCGAGACTGAATGGTAATGTTTTGATTTCAATTGATATGAATTAACTGTATTTTCTAAAAGTATTTATAAGATTAGTATGGTATATTAGTATGTATGTTATAATTTTTGAAAAAAGATAATTCAATTGAGGAAAATTAAGAGTTATTTCTTTCAAAAATCATGTGAATATTTTCATTTTTGTCCACCATCATGAATCCGCCATTTTGAGTTTAATAATTTCTCAGGCAGATGTCTTATCAGTGAGCCCTGAAAACTTTACAAATAAAACTTTCATGAAATATGCTTCTGAATCAATCGTTTTTAAAGGCTCAAAATTGCAATGAGCGTCTATAGATAAATTGTTTAAGAAAAGCAAAAATTATTGAATTTTTTTCCGGCTCATTACAGATGGTGAAATATTGCAGATGTTGCAAAAAAATGTCAAAAATGTCAATGCTTTAATTGTGCGCTATGCGGAGAATCACAAAGTTATATTTGTATCGCTCAAAAGATTGTGTAATTGGATATTCGCAAGTAAAGATCAATAAATCGATTTACAGATTATTGCATCAAAGATATCTGGCCAGACTTTAAAGGTTTTAAGTTTGCATGTAAATACAGAAATAACAATGTCCACTTCGCAAGAAGAGACTTGGGTCTCCAAAATGGTAAATATGTAATACTTGTCTAATTTAGTTTTACATTTCTATGAAGGTTTAACAAAATTTTGAATAAAAAAAACCCCAGATTGATCATTCGTATTAGTATATTTTATTTTCTTCAACTCTTTTAAGCTTAACGCTTCTCTGTATATTTGAATCAGTTATAATTTTCACTTATTTCAGTTAGTGACTGAATGTAATTAGTTATTCAATGTCAGCAAAACCTCAATATAACTGATTTATAGCCTGAATTCAGACACTGATTGGAATTATTAAAAATTATGAGTTATTTAAATTAAGAGAGCTGTCTTATTCTCTATTATTTTAATTGTAACAAGACAATTTTTCACAGGTCTTTGCGTGACAGAAAACAAGAATCATTATGAGAGAAACAAAATATTATCTTACAATTGTTTATTATTATAAACACTAAAACCCGAGCTGAAACCTGTATTCTACAAATAACAAAGATAATGATCATCTGAACGGCTTTAGGTATAAAATAATGTTGAGGAAGTATATGAACGACTATTTGAAAAATCAAATCTACAAACCCAAAATATATTTGAATAAAGTACTTTTTCTTTGTTAAAGAGGCAACTTAACGCTTGATTTATAGATTTTCATATCTTTGAATTTCGAAAACAAATTCTGCTGTTACTTCCCCTTATTTTCATTTTGATTAGACCATTATAATCTCTATAATTGTATTGCAAACACTGAAATAAATTGTATATTTCATACCTCTGTCATGATTATTCCTATTTATGATCCTGATCCCGTATATAGGCCATTTTGAAATAGATTTCAATTTATATGTCCCTCGAAGTTTATTCGATGTTCCTAGACCATTCTTGACTTTTTGAAAGGCTTACAGTACATAATAATATGGTTAAATACAAGTTCATAAATTTTTTATATTTTGAAACCTCGGATGTCATTGTATTCTGATGCGCTGATTATGAATATGGCAATGAAAATACCGGAAACTGTTAATCTGAAAGAAACTACGTTTTTTCAACATGTTCCAAGTTTTAACCTTGAAAATCACATTTGCGAATATTTTAGATAGCCGTACCGTGAAAAGTGTACATAGCCCCCATTCCCATTTTATGATATGTTAAAATTGTGCTAAATGATATCTCATTGTCATCGTAAAAAATATATACCGCGTTCAGGCAAATGAATCAATTGAATATATATGCAGGCTATACGTACGACTTTTTATTCACCCTTACGAATTTATAAGATGAAAGCTATTACGGAAAATAAAAATATTTGATTAGAATAGCTCCGAAATACGACGTTCGATACTTATACTGAAATATATGTACAAATAGTACGTGGTGCCCGAATGAGCATAGGCTCGGCCTATTTTCGACGTATATAAAGTGAGGTAAAATAGTGTTTAGGTTATGTTTTAGAAAAATGTCGCAGGAAAAAAAGAAGCAGCGTTTATGCCTTGAGGGAAACAAGCATTAAAATAAATTTAATAAATATTTTTTACTGCGAACGAAAATCACATAGAAACGGTTCATGATTGGTGACATTGGAGTCGGTTCGCCATGTCTCCAAGGCCATTTTAGGCACAAACCAAAGTCAGACTCTTATGGGACTTTCAGTGTACTTTACAGGTATGTTGGTGGAGGTGACGTAGCCTATTCACAAGTTTCACAACAATTGCCTTCTTATTATTTCAATAATGTTGAAAATTTTACGCACTCAAGTTGTTTCATTAAACAATTCTATAATATTTTCTTTAATGAATATATAGAGCCCTAAATAATTCATTATATTTTTACCAAGAAATTAATAGATTTCGACTATCGAATTAGTAAATATTTGGAATAATCGAATTGGTAACTTTATACCAGTTTTTAGTAGGTCACTTTTCTCTAATTGGATTAGTAGAAGATATTTCACTAGTGATAAGTAAAATTTCACTGACTCAGATTCAGAGAGTTCGACTATTAAGAAAAAGGTTGCAATTGAAAATTATATGACTGCATGCGAATCATGTTCTGCGCTTTAAAAATATCCATAAAAAGTTAGTTATCCTAATAACTTTGAAAAATACTGGATTTTCGAAATAACTGTCCTCCTTTTTCAAAAGAATATTTGACATTCGATCCTGAAACACTTTCAAAATGAAATACATTTAAGTGGATCCAACTAGCAATTGAAAATTATATAACTACATGTGAATCATGTTCTGCACTTCAAAAGTATCCAGAAAAAGTTAATTATCCTAATAACTTTGAAAAATACTGAATTTTCGAAATAACTGTCTCCCTTTTTTAGAAGAATATTTGACACTCGATCCTAAAACAGTTTCAAAATAAAATACATTTTATCGGATCCAACTCGGCATTGGTAATATTAATATTTTTTAGATGACTGTGATAACGCTGTTACGTTGTAATAATTTTTTTTTACGTTTCTATTCTCATATTTATCTTTTATGTGAACTATGTCTGGCAAAACCCCAAAGTGGAGGGATGTCGCATCCTCAGCTCTTTATGAAGATGATTCTAAAACATAGATACATAAACGTACTTTTTCCTTTCTGACGGTCTTTATCCCTTAAACTGTTTGGGTCCGGACATTCGATATTTATGTTGATCGTTGATGCTCTTTTATTGTTTTAATCTTCTCCCTTCGAGCATCAGCACGTTCTCCAAACATCTAGACGGGCAGTCATCATTTCCTTCACAGCTTCCTGAGTTCTCTTCCCCTTCCAGTGCCCTCACAAGACGTTGGAAAGGGGAAGTTATGTGACCTACATTACTTCTACGACTATATTTTCAAAATTCAAGCTTCGAATCCAGTGAGGGGTAGCGTCGTTGCGCACTAGAAGGGGAAGAT
>JAUMHM010061571.1:0-14492 GCA_032362435.1 Melikaiella ostensackeni
ATAGTGTGATTTTTGATACTAAAATTTTTGGCTCTAAGAAAAGTCGGCTCCGGAGCTCTACTTTTTTTACTGTGTAGTGGAAATAAATGAATCTATAATTAGAAGGCTCTATATATTATTCAAAAAAATGTTATAGAAACATAAAACGTAACCATATGCAAAAGTTTCAGAAAAGAAGGTAATTGGGTAACCTTTCAAACATTTTTCAAAGAATAGAAAGGCTATAATATTGTGAAACTTTTACAAATAGGCTACGTCACCTCTATACCAACATGACACATATTTACAATCTATTGCTTCAAACGGAAAAATGACAATTACTTACACACTTAATCAATTTCACCTTACATTACTTACGTTGTTATTGATGTGTTTGTTTATTAATGTGTGCGCTCACTTTAATTAAATAAACTTATGGTTTTCCTACTACTCCAGCAGGTATCATCCATCAGTTACGTGTGACGATTTGGGGGAGGGGGGTTTGGTAAGATCTTACTTTTTCTCATGCGGGGGGGATTGGATGATCTCACGTAAGAAAAATTGTTACCAAAAGAAATGATAAATCCAAAGATATGACAACTTAGAGCAAAGTCCAGCAGATCTTCAATCTGTTAGACCTAAAGTGAATTTTCAAAAGACACGAATTTTTAACAAAATATATGAATTTTGAACTAGGAAAGATTTTTCAGTCAATACAGAAAAAATTCATCCAAAATGTTGAATTTCCAAACCAAAAAGAAGAATTTTCTATAAGACAGTTGTATTTTCAACCAAAGAATATGAATGTTCAACCAAGAAGATTAATTTTTTACTAAAAAAGACAAATCGTCAACGAAATAGATAAATTTTGCACAAAATAATTGATTTTCAACTTGGAAAGATTAATTTTCAAACAAACACAGAACAGTTAAATTTTCAGTTAAAAAAAAATCAATTTTCAACCAAAAAGATTAATTTTCAACTTAAATGATGAATTTTAACGAAAAACATAGAATTTTAACTTGAAAAGATAAATTTTTAACCAAAAATAGGATAGTTAAGTCTTCAGTTAAAAAATTAATAGTTAACCAAAAAACACTAACTTTCTACAAGATAGTTATACTTTCAACCAGGAATGTCGAATTTTCCACGAAATAAGTGAATCTTGAAGTAAAACAGGTTAATTTTTTTTAAAAAAGGACGATTTTTTTAACAAAATAATTAAATTTAAATCGAAATAATTGAATTTTAAATGATAGACAATGTAGTTCAACTTTCAACCGAGTACTTGAATTTTAAACCCAAAGAGATGAATTTTCAACGTAAAATGTAATAGTTGTTGCTTCATACAAAAAAGATTTCAATTTCAAATCATGAAGAGTTGAATGTAAGCAAAAGAGACGAATTTTCAACAATACAGTTCAATCTTCAACTAAAGCCAAACAATTTTTCACCAAAAAGTTGCATTCTTCACAAAAAGATTAGTTTTCTACCAAAAAGACGAATTTTCGACAAAATACATAAATTCTCGAGCAGATAGTTTAATTCTCAACCAATTAGGTGATTTTTCAAATACATAAAGAAGATTAATTTTCAACCAAAAATGGAATAGCTAAGTTTCTACTTAAAAAATTAATATTTAACAAAGAAAAAAAATAATTTTCTACAAGATAGTTAAATTCTCAACAAATAAAGACGAATTTTTCACAAAAGAGTTTAATCTTCAACTGAAACAGGGTAATTTTGAATAGGAGGGATGATTTTTTAACAAATTAATTCAACTTGAAATTAAATAATTGAATTTTAAATGAGGAAAATTCATTTTCAACAACAAAAAAAACCAATTTTGAACAAAATAGTTGATTTTTGAACGAAATTCTCAAAAAAAAATTTAACACTTGATACTTCAACAAAAAAAGATTTTGATTTTGAATCATAAAAAGTAGAATTTAACCAAAAAAGACAAATTTTGAAGAGAATAGTTGAATCCTCAATTGAAACCAAATAATTCTCCTCCAAAAAGTTGCATTCTTGAGCAAAAGGATTAGTTTCCTACCAAAAAGGCGAATTATTAACAAAATAGATAAATTTTCAACTTAATAGTTCAATTCTCAACCAAATACGTGCATTTTTAAGTGAAAAATATTAATTTTTAACCACAAATGTAATAGTTACATTTTCAGTTTAGAAAAATAATTTTGAGACAAAAAACCCATTTTCAACCAAATAATTGAATTTTCAACAGAAGAAATCAATTTTCATCTAAAACGATGAATCTTCAACTAAAAAATGAATTCTTAACAAAATAGTTCATTTTTCGACAGTACTTGAATTTTCAACCAAAAGAGATTAATTCTCAACGAAAAATGTAACAGTTGTTGTTTCAAAAAAAAAAGATTTTAACTTTAAATCATAAAAAGTAGAAATCAACCAGAAGAGACAAATTTTCAATAAAATAGTTGAATCCCCAACTAAAACCAAAGAATTTTCCACCAAAAAATCGCGCTTATGACCAAAAGGATTATTTTTCTACCAAAAAGATAAATTTTCAACAAAATACATCAATTTTCAACCAAATAGTTCAATTCTCAACCAAATACGTGAGTTTTCAAATAGAAAAGATTAATTTTTGACAAAAATGTAATAGTTACATTTTCAGTTAAGAAAATTAATTTTGAACCAAAAAACCAATTTTCAACAAGATTGTTGAATTTTTAACAGAAGAAATGAATTTTCAACTAAAACGATGAATCAGCTCATAAATGAATTTTTAACAAAGTAGTTTAACTTTTAACCAAGTACTCAAATTTTCTACCGAAAGAGATGAATTCTCAACGAAAAATGTAACAGTTGTTGTTAAAAAAAAAATATATATTTGAAATTTAAATCAAAAAAAGTAGAAATCAACTAGAAGAGACAAATTTTCAATAAAATAGTTGAATTCTCAACTAAAGCCAAATATTTTT
The DNA here is from genome assembly GCA_032362435.1 of Melikaiella ostensackeni. Lineage (NCBI taxonomy): Eukaryota > Metazoa > Arthropoda > Insecta > Hymenoptera > Cynipidae > Melikaiella > Melikaiella ostensackeni. Next base: position 2,946 of record JAUMHM010061571.1, read on the forward strand.
CAGAAAAAAGTTGTACTTTTTACCAAAAGGATCAGTTTTTCACCAAAGAGATGAATTTTCAACAAAAAATATAATGGTTACAATTTCAGTTAAAAAAATTAATTTCGAGCCAAATCACCCAGTTTCAATCAACTAGTTAAATTTTTAACAAATGAAATGAATTTTCAACTAAAACGATGAATCTTCAACTAATAAATGAATTTCTAACAAAGTAGTTCAACTTTTAACCAAGTTCTTGAATTTTCTGCCAAGAGAAATAAGTTCTCAACGAAAATTATAATAGTTGTTGTTTAAAACAAAAAAGATTTTAATTTTGAATCATAAAAAGTAGAAATAAACCAAAAGAGACAAATATTCAATAAAATAGTTGAATCCTCAACTAAATCCAGAAGAGTTTCAAGCAAATAGTTTCATTTTTGACCAAAAAAATTAATTTTCAACAAAAAGACGAATTTTCAACAAAATAAGTAAATTTTCAATCAAATAGTTCAATTTTCACTTAAAAAATAATAATTTTTAGGGAAAAAAACAAGTTTTCAACCAAAGAAATGAATTTTCAACTAAAATAATAAGTCTTCAACTAAAAAAATGAATTTTCAACATATTAGTTCAATTTTCAACCTAAGTACTTAACTTTCAACCAAAAGAGATGAATTCTCAACGAAAAATGTAATAGTTGGTATTTCAACCCGAAAAATTTCAATTTTAAATTACAAAGAGTAGAATTCAACCAGAAGAGACAGGATTTTAACAAAATAATTGAATCTCCAAAGAAAAAGAAATAATGATGAACCGAAAAGAATCATTTTTTACCAAAAACATGGATTTTCAAGAGAATACATAAATTTTCAGACAAATAGTTGAATTTACAACCAAGAAGATTAATTTTCTACGAAGAAGACGAATTTTAAGAAACTAGTTGAATCTTCAATTAAAACAAAATAATATTTCACCAAAAACTTGCATTTTTGATCCAAAGGATTAGTCTCCTACCAAAAAGATGAATTTTCATCAAAATACATCAATTTTCAACCAGATAGTTCAATTCTTAACCAAGAAGATTAATTTTTCATCAAGAAGACGAATGAGTTCTGTACCAAAAAGACGAATTTTCAATAAAATACATAAATTTTCAACCAAATAGTTGAATTCTTTACTGAAGAAGAGAAGATTATTTTTCAACCAAAAACGGAATAGTTTAATTCTGTTTAACAAAAGTTAATTTTCAGTCAAAAAAATAATTTTTAACAAAACAGTTGAATTTTCAACCATAGAAATGATTTTCCATCTAAAATGATGAATCTACAACCAGACACATGAATTTTAGATCAAAAGAAGTTGATTTTCAACTAAAAATGTAATAGTTGATGTTTCAGTCAAAACAGATTTTAATTTTAAATCAAAGAGTAGAATTGATCCAAATGAGATGGATTTTCAACAAAATCCGTAATTTTGAGCCGAATAGTTGAATTTTCAACCAAGAAGATACATTTTTTACCAAGAAGATGAGTGCAAGTTTTTAATCACTATTTTTGTAGGTGTCCCCATGCTCCTCTGATTTCGAATATTGCACACCTCTACTAAATTCTTCTAATTAAAATAATAGCATTAGAATTCATCGATCTCTATTTCCTCTTACAGAATTAAGCTCGCAATCCGGTCGTAATACTGAGGGACCTTCTTCTCCGGGCAGATCTCGTTCACCTTCTCCTCCTCAGAGATATCACGATGCTAAGAATATTTTTCCTATTTATGATTCTGAATTTGTAATAAAAGGCAACCAAACTTTCAATACCATCAATCGTGTTTATGTGAAATCAAGACGCTCATCTACAGGCTATAAAGAAGTATCATCACATAAAAGATATCTTACACTAATAAACCAATATCATGACGTCATTGCAATTTGTACCACTAAGGGTCATTTTTTTTGGTTATATGATAAAAGTTGGCAACTAGCGACAATAAACATGTCAACCTGGCATGTAAGACAACTTCAAGGCGAGGAAATCGCGTGGATAAAAAGGTTTTATTTTCATAACTTCGCAGACTTCTTATCTGACGATGAGGAACCATAGGTATACATTATGTCAAAACACTCAGAAAAATAATTTTTCTATATACATACATGCAAAACTCTCGTTAGCCCACCGTTTACAGACATCGACGGTTAGAAAGCAAAACTTGTGCAGCGTGCTCGTACTCTTTTCATATCACTAGTAACTAGTTCCTGTGCGAAAATCGAAATAGATTTTTTTGAGTGCAGTTATCAAAATATTTTGCTCACCGTTTCCAAAACTAGTGCCATCCAGCGTCGTAAACTGTTACTATGTTAACAGCGTGTTGGGTCAGAGTGAGGTTATGTTCGATGTCTGTAAATGGTAGGCAATCTCAGGTTTTGCATTGTAATTTGTAAAGAAAAATATTGTTTGATACATGAGGTCTCACGGGCGGATGCTTACTGCTCATATAAAGGCACAGCACTCACACTCGCAGTGAGCAAACCGCCCGTTTGGCTACTTATATCAAAATATACTGTTTTTAAACGAAAAAAGCTGCTTTCTTAGACATACATGAAAATTTGGTTGAATCAAACAAATTTTAGTTAATTTGATGGCTGAACCAAGAAAATTTTTGTTAATTTAACCAAGCCGTTTTCTGAATGTAGTCCGAGCACAAGCCCGGTAATCGGCTGAGTTCAAGAGTTTTGGTTTTCTGCAGTTTTCTACTCGCCCCAACCAAATGTTCAGGTGAATGCGAGGGCTACTAATGAAAATCTGGTTGCAGACGGTACATGTAAGCAATATCAATGAAAAATGATAATAATGTACTAACGACTCCGCTTTCTGAATCACTGTAAGATTTTTGCCTCAGACTACATTTCCCACGCCATGTATCAATTGAATTATAACATTTTGTGAAGCTACACGAATTTCAATTCTGTAAAATAATCATCTTGTGAAATAAAATATGCCAAAAAATTATATCTACAAATTATGTAAAGTGTTTTTCTGAGATTCTCAACACCCATTCAGGATACCGTAAGATTTGCTTTGAACCCCCATCCCAAAATCTTAATAAGATTTTATAAACTTAGTGAACGAACATACTTATAAATTGTATTAATTGAATAAAAGTAGAACCTGAATGAAATTCGTTTTAGAAGAAAAAATTTTTAGTTGTCCAAAATAATATTTTCAAAGTTTTTATAATTAACTTCAACGTTCCTTTAAACTATTATTTTTTAGTCTATAAATTTCACAGCCCCACAGAAAAATTAAGAGTTCCGACGGACTAATCAATTCCTATGGATTTCGAGCCACTGAATCCAAATCCATCGCCGGCATTGCACCATCAGGTCTTGTTTTTCTTTAACCTCAAAAAACATCCGTTTTCGACATTTTTTGTAATTCAAAACATGTTATAGAAGAACGCGAGTTAGTTTTGCAATTATGACCGTGAATTCGGATTCAGCGGCAGAAAATACATAGAAATTGTCTAGTTTTGTCCGCTGGGTCAACCACTTTGCGGGGCGGAAGGGGGCTGTACAGAGTTCAAGACCCTACTCCTTTGATAAAAAAAAGTTTCGGCGGACCAGACTAGTCATCTCTTATATTTTTGAAGCTGCTCTGGTTGCAGAAGGAACAAGTAGAAGACATGCTCTGGCCACTGTGATTTTTGACGTTAGTTGTGTGAGGTTTTAACTTCTGTAGCGTCATGTAGAGGAAACTGCTTTTCCGATGTGTGTTTTTTGAGGTTATGAAGGAAACTCGTCAAAATTTGGTAATTCTGTTCCTGAATACATAAAGGGTGGCACTCCAAAAGATGCTAAGGGACATTTTGACGAAAATGGGTTTATCGGTCCAAAAATTATTTAAAAATCAAAATCACATCCTGTTAAAAGGATTTGCTTGAAAGCGCATTTTTTAGTATAGTAATAAAAAGTTGGTATGCCGCAGGGTGTCAAGGGACACGCTGTACTTGACTTCCATGCAGCGTGCGCAGGCGTAAAGTCGCTCAGCCTCAGCATCGTTGGGGTGTAGCATGAATCGTGTTGACACGAACATATGGAGTTTTATTGATAACAACCAATAAATTGTAATTATGCCGAAACGCTGTGGGGAAAAAGTGAGAAGAAAAAAAGAACAAGCGAAGAAAAAGCGGTACAGTGAAGAATCATTTGTTACATTTAAGGGGAATATAGTGCCATAAAAAGATCTTCCAACCGAGGTAAATTTTAGGTTAAATTATTTCTTTTTTTGACTACTTTCGAACTTCTTGCCCTTCTTAGAATGTTAGTTTTGTGTGCTTAAGTAAATTAATTCAAAATATAAAATAATAAATCATGTTTTAAATACAGTACGTAACAATTTTGTTCATTTCCCCAGCTAACCTGCAAATGTGATGAAGTCGTTTTTTGCAAACGTCAAAGAACGTTTGAATACAGAGTTCCAAGACCTTCAGGAGGTGACATAACAGTTTGCCGCTGCTCTTTCTGTAAAATTTTCCAAATACAGGTATGCAGGAAACGTGTGCAAGTTTTGTGTTCGAAAATCGCTTCTGAACTATTTGATTATTCTGAAATTCGCGGTGGCCCTCGACAGACGGACAAGCGTGCTGAATGGACCTTCAAAGTGATAGAGAAAATTTCACGATTTCCGAAAGGCAGTCGGCATTACAACCGCGAGGATTGTCCAGAAATGAAACATCTGTCAGAAGACTTAAATATTTCTATAATGTTTCGACAGTTCCAAGCAGAACACCTCGATCCAGTGACAGAGAAAAATCCTTCGGTGAGCCGCAAATGGTATCACAATATGTTCCGAAAATACTCCAAACCTTCTTTTCAACGACCTCGAACGGACACTTGTGGGACTTGCGATGCATTAAAAATGAAACAGACTACTGCAGAGGGCCCTGATACGAGAGAAGCTACCACTAAGGCTTTACTGGAACATCATTAAGAAGTTGAGAAGAGTAAAAAAATACTGAAGGCAGGCAGGAGAGATTTCCAAAAACATGTCGTGAGTTTCGATTTGCAGCAACAAATACGACTTCCTCGTCTAACACACTCCAAAATGTACTACAGCCGGCAACTGAGTTGTTATAACTCAGGAATACATGATGAGCGTAAAAATAATGGTACGATGTGCTTATGGTCCGAAGATTATGGAGGAAGAGGCTCCACAGAAATTGCGTCCTGCTTGTATGATAGTTTTACGGAAAAAGTTGGAAAGGGATACACTCGAACCTTTGTTCTGTGGAGCGACAATTGCGGAGGTCAAAATAAGAACCAATTTTTGTTAACCATGTACATGTCACTTATCGCAAATGGCTACTTGGATACTGTTCTCCACAAGTTTTTGGTAAAAGTTCACACGTACAGGTATATGTCGTGTGATAGAGATTTCGGCTTGATCGAAAAATGCAAGCGACTTCCGAAGCTCTTCACTGTTCGAGATGTGACTCAAATGATTGGAAAGTCAGCAATCAAAAATCCATTCACAATCATGATAAATAAAGGCTTCATTGACTGGAAATCTGTTGCTGGTACGGCTTCCAAAACTAACAATTAGATGCGCATCAGCGAGGCTGCCTAGATAAAGGTGACAAAGGAAAATTTCGGAGACGTCCAAATTGCCTACGACTACTATATTCAGAAACGTGGTTGACAAAGACAATATAAAAGGAGGGTATTTAAATGTTATTTACAAAGTTTGAAAGAATATATTTTATTTAGCTGCCGAAATTCATGTATTTTACTTTTTACAGAGTACAACATGGCCTACTTCCAAGGACTGAACTTCACTAATTTAATTACTTTTAATATAAAAAAAGCGAAAAATAATCTGTTACACTGCGACACTGTCATAACAAAAATTCATTTCCTCTAAACTTAATAACTTTCTTGGATCAAAAATTTTAAATTTTCATTCAGCATCCCCATACCTCGAAAACGTATTTTCATTTTTGTAAAAAATTAAAAATTCTACTTTCAATCGCTACCGGGAGCCGTTTTTCAAAACCTGTGAAATTCTAGCGTCAGCATCCCCGGTCGATTTCCTCCGAAGTGGTTAACTTTTTACATTAAACTTTGTTTACCCATATTCACAAACTCAATATTTCGGAAGCATATTTTCATTTCTTTCGAGAATTAAACATTGAATCTTTTATCTCAAACCGCAACCGAGCCCGCTCCAATTTAGGTTACTGTCAGTTTCAAATTGTCGACTTCCACATCTGTTTTCTCTAAACTGGCTAACTTTTTTTGATCAAACTTTTTTGGCCTCAAATCAGTAATACTTCAGCTTGGAAGTGAACTTTTGTTTTATCTTTAAATGGTGATTTCGATTTTACAGATGTTTTATTGCTCTCCTGTAAAGTTGCCAAAATGTCCCTTAGCACCTTTTGGACTGCCACCCTTCACGTATACACCAGCTTAAAAAACATAAGAGATGACTAGTCTGTTCCGCCGAAACTTTTTTTTTGTCATTACGTAGTCTATGACTGTTGACGCGTTTCTTCTTACATACTATATGTGAACTTTCCTTCATCATCTCCTTTCTAACTTCCATCAAGTATATACCATCTCCTATCCTCTACCATCTCTGGTAGCTGGTTTTCCTTGCTATTCTTCAAATAAAATGTCCCCTATTATTATTTCCTCTTTTTCATCCTTTATGAACTTCTCTATGTCTTTCTTCACTTCACTTCTCTCTGTATATTACTAGTAATACACTTTTTTCTAATTTGTTTTTTTTTCATTTTCCCTTGCATTTTATATTTCTGAAGTATATTTCTGTTTAAAAACTTCGATTTTTACGAGGCGCCGATATACTTCTTAGGGGCACCAGTAGTGCATGTATATATATATGTATATATATGTTTGGCGCCCCGAACGGTCTTTTCCATACCGCGCCCTTGGGTATCCAGTCCGCCACTGTCGCCACTCGTAACTCTTTTTAACACTTCCCTTTCTTCTAGATTCGTCTTGACTCCCGTCAAGATTCCTCCACTTGCCCTTACTTTTTCCTTTTCTCTATTAGCCCCTTGTAATTCCCATCTAAAACATCACGGCAATTTAGTTTTTATACTCTTCCAGTCTTTTTCTTCGATCCAAGTTTTTATAAACCCAAACACATCGAATTTTTCCGCAATGTTTCAAAAATCGCTTTCCTTATTCTTAATTCGTGTGACATTTCAAAAAATCAAATTTATCTCCTCCTCTATTACTTTTATTTATCTTACGCTTCCCCTCACCCGTTTCCTTTCACTCCGTATTCCTCACCCTGTATTCCTCGTTAAAAATTTCGCTCTCCTTTTTCTAACCTTTCTTTATCCTCATTCCGAACATACCATTCCCCCTGTATACAGATTTTTCGGTATCTCATCCTCACTATCTTACCTCCTTTCCTCTCGTCCTACTACTTTATTAACGAATCATTTTTTTGGTTGAAAATTCATCATTTGAGTTGGAAATTTATTTCTTTTTTGGTTGAAAATATGCATATTTTCTAGAAAGTTAGTTATTTCTAGTGGAAAATCAACCCTTTTTGGTTGAGAATCTTTCGTTTGAGGATTTAACTATGTTGTTGAAAATTTGTCTTTTTTGGTAGAAATTATTTTTTTCGTTGTAGAATTCATCTTTCTGGTTAAAAACTCATCTATTTGGATAAAAATTCATCTATTCCCTACCAATACAAATTGACTGGAAATTCTCTGAATTGTCTCAGGCCCAGTCAAGCTTCTGAGATTTTCTCTATAAGTAGCCAGATAGCACTTTTCAAAGATCCAAGTAGCCTTCATAAATTTTCTGAAGATTCATGAACTTGTTCTTGTAAATATAATCTAAATTTTCCTGATTATCAAGGAATAACAGACGTTGCCTTGAAAGAGGAGGCCCAACTCGACACCTGGCTAGCGAAACAGGTAGAAAGGATTCTTGTAGTGAAGCTGCAGTGCAGTGGCCAGATGTAAGAGCGTCGAAACTGAACATTTTTTTCAATTTCCAAATTAGAGATTCGAAAGTTCAAAAAATCAGAATCTACGGATTGTCACAATTACAAATAACTAAAATTTGCATTGCATTTCAATAAATAAATCGCGGGTATAAAGTTCCGAAAAGAGCGTAGCGATGTATTTTTATGCACTAATTACGCATATGGCCATGAAAATTGCAAAAAAAACAACAATTTTCAATGTCAAAACTTTAAAAAGCACGTTTTTAAAAAGAAAAATGTTATATTTACAACATTTTTTTTTTCAAATCGTATACGGGCGGGAAGGCTCCTGTGACTGACTACAGGAATAATGTTGATTAAACTCCTACCCTTTTCCAGCGTCTCGTGGGGGGCGGGAAGGCACTCCTGTAACTGGTCACAGAAATAATGTTAGTCAAATCTCTAACCCTTTCCAACATTTTGTGGGGACGGGAAGGCACGCCTTTAACTGGTGACACACTAATGTTGGTCAAACCCCTACAACTTTCCAACATCTCGTGGGGGCGGGGAAGGCACTCCTGTAACTGGTACAGAATTAATTTTAGTCAAGCCCCCAACCCTTTCCAACATCTCGTGGAGGCGGCAAGACACCCCCGTGACTGGTCACGGAAATGATGTTGGTCAAACTCCTACCCCTGTCCAACGTCTCATCGGAGCGGGAAGGACTCCTGTAACTGGTCACAGAAATCATTTTAGTCGACTATTATTTTATACCACTTCAATTTTTATATTACTTCGATTTTCATACCGTTTTATTCTTTAAAAAATATTATTATTAGTGTTACTGGCTCTCACGCCTATGATCTTTAAGAAGGTTTGCTACGCATGCGCCAAGGTATCATTCTTCAAAGTTCAAACTAATGTTCCCATTATAACGGCTGCTCATCTCTGAAGATGGAGACGGAGGGTGCACACTCCGCCATCCCTATAATTTTAATTTTAATTTTACCATTATATGACAAATTTTAAGCTTTGTATTACTAATTATTAACTGATATCTACATACTTCTTTATCATAACAGATGAATTTACACTATTTTATCAGGAACTTTAATAGATTTTCCAACTCAGCATTAATTTGTACAAGACTCAATAAATAGTCTGGAAGAAGTCGAAGAAATAAGGTTTTTTCCTTACAAATTTCAACTATTATGGATACGTTACCCTGACATGAACTGTCATTCTGTGTCTTATGACAGTAACAAATAAATTTAAAAGAACTGAAATAAAAAACAGAAGCTTCTCTGCGAACCAAATGGACACTGCAAACGGAACGTATTAGCTCGGTACGCTTGTAGATTATTGTTAATAATTATGGAAACGTGAACATGACATTTATTATCGAAAACCTCAACATGAATTTCATTATGGAAACGTTAACCTGACATAAACTGTCATTCTGTGTTATATGATAGAAACAAACAAATTTTAAAAAACGAGAATAAAAAGCAAAAGCATCTCTGCAAACCAACTTCAAACTGCAAACGGAATTTATTAGCTCCGTACGCTTGTAGATTATTGTTAGTGATTATTTTCTTTCCCTCTCTCTTACTGTATAATCCATTTATTTTGTAGAATGTATACTAATGTTGTACTATTGTTAAAGGACTTCTATTTGCTACAGCTACAAATTTTTTGTATAATGAGTAAGTATTTCATTCAAAAACCTCGAAATGCAAAGGACATGAAACATTCACAGATAGAGCGAAACGATTGCTATTCAGAATTTATAGGACTTAACCAATATTTCCAGCGTCGGAATTTCGTCAATGAAAAAAGAATTACATGTGAATTGACGAATTTGTTAACAAGCGTGTTTAAGGGCTGAGAATAATTTCAAAGAATAAAAAATCAAGAAAACTAATTCAGAATAATAAATCAAAATTTAAATTTTTCCTCAACGCCCAACATTCAAATTTAACTACGAAATTCTTGGAAACTAAAAACCAAAAATCCAACGACTAAATTTGGAGAACCAACTCTCAAATGTCTTCATTCAAGTTAAAAAAATCCAAAATAAAAAAGAAGAGGAAAGAAAAAAAACCTCAAAATCCCCTTCCTTCTATTTTTCTCTTCTCTTTTTTATCTCTTTTATTCAAATCTCAATATTGCGATTTTTAAAAATACGAATAATATTGTGCAAATCATCTTAGATCTTCTATGAGGTTGTAAAATTATTTGTAATAAGAGCTGGTGCGAGATTTATGAGCGGTCCAGATGGTAATAATGGTTAGAGGTTGTGCTTTATGATAAGAAAAATATCCGCACCACACCAGATGTTACGATTCTTATTCCTTTAGCAAAATAAGTAGATTACTTTTTTTGCATCATGGAAAACCTGCATTACTACATTTATCATATACATCAAAACTACATAAATCTTCATGTCTAACGAAATCAGTTTAGTTTTAGAAAATTGTGTTTCTTCCAAATGATGCTTTTGCTTACTTTGAATACATTATTTTTCTAAACAATTTTCAAATTTAAGAAATTCAATTCAAACTAAAGTAAAATTTTAAGTCTTTTTTATTGTCCATTATTCAAATTTAACTACGAAATTATTGAAAATTGAAAGAAAGCAAGAATTCGTGGTCAAATTTGGACAACACACTCTTAAATGTCTCCATTCAAATTCAAAAAAAGAAAATTTAATTAAAAAATGAAAGAAAAAGAAGACAACCTCCAAATCCCATTACTTCTTTTGCACTCTTTTTTATTATTTTTTTATTTCTTCAATTCGCAAACAAAAATCATTTACAAAAATCTAACAGCATTTCGGTTAACAATGCTAGAAAATGATTGTTCAAATGAGCTAAAATTTGGCAAGTTTTACTTGGTTCCTTTCACATTACTGAATTAAATGAGGTGTAAATATTTTCCAAACGTTCTAGTTAATAGAGTACTAATAAATTATTTACTACACTTTCTTTCCAATCCTAAAAGTAATCTTCTTACACGAAAATATAAATCTTGTTGTAGGAGGTATTATGCTTGCAAGGACATGATTTACTATTCTTTTTATACTTTCTACTTAAGCTGCAAATCCTGAGGCTCTTGTTTTCTTTTATACATACAGGGTGTTTTTTTATCTTGACACATCGAAATATCTCAAGAAATATGCATCCAACGAAAAAAATGTCCGCAATAAAAACGTTTTATTTTCGAGGAGGAAAAGCGACTCCGCAAACATTTACCCCCCCCCCCTTTCAGGGATGGTAGGGGGGATAACTCCAAAATTTCAGAAAGGAACATATATTTTTTATTGCAGATTCAAATTCTCCATTAAAAAGTACGTGTTTTATTCGAAAAACTTTTTCGATTCGCGTTTAATTTTCTAGTAAATTTGATTTTCTCAGGGCGTCATATTGAGACTTGCCTGGCAAGTCTGAATCTGCAATAAAAAATATAGGTTCTCATTTGAAATTTTAGAGTTGCCCCCTTATCGCCCTCAAGGGGTGGGGTGGGGGGTAAATTTTTGCGGTATCGCTTTTTCCCCTCGAAATGCAAAAGTTTTTATACAGGACATTTTTTTCGATGGATGCGTATT
>JAUMHM010061592.1:0-14491 GCA_032362435.1 Melikaiella ostensackeni
TTCAGTTTCAGGTTAGCCCTGAAGAAGTGAACTGCAATGTTGACGAAACGTCGGCAAGATTCGTAGTTTTGCACACGTTTGAAACCCAAAACACCTCCTTTCATCACGTTGAAGTATTGTTTTGCTTGCTTACGTACTTCAAATATTTTAGGATCATTGAGCTTCTCGTTTAAAATGATAGCTTGCTCTTGAGCCATTGGCCCGGATACAGGATCGCCTCTGTCTCTGGCTTGCTGAAACCATTCTAAGACAGCAGCATCCAAATCCTTATTGTCACTTGTTCTTGATGATTTTTTTTTCACATACTCATGACTTTCAACTCTCTTTCTTAAGAAAGATTCGCGAGCTCTCACAGCCTTGAACACGCTCTCAGAGACACCATATTTCCGTAAAATAGACTGTGTTAGGACACCTGTTTTCACTTCGTCTAAAATCTCATACTTCTCTTCGAAATATAAACGCTCCCTTTTGTTTTCCTTCGACATTTTTGTAACGCCTGTTTGCACCTGGTTTCGCATAACCTCAACCGCAAACTAAAGCGAATGTCACTTGCAACTGACTGAAAATGACAAAAGCAGACGACGCGAGTAACCGCGGAGAGTACTGACCGCTTCTCTCATACGCTCCTGCGTTGTTGTGGAGCCACTGCCGCTGACCTAGCAGCGGCTCTCTCTCGTCCCCTTGGTCGCCTTGTCTTTTATAACGGGAATTCCTATAGCGGGGTTTGAGTGTACTTTATACCAATTAACGAACATAATTGGAAGCGTCGTCAAACGTAATCCACCAGGATCTTCTTCTAAGATGAAAATTATACGCAAAAAAATATCTTGAAAATTTTGGATACATGCAGGCACCATTGAGGCCCGATCCAGTCCTAATTAGATGATGAGTCATTTCAGCGTACCTTACTGATAGGCGCATATACGAAAAATTACCTACTAAACTTTTCTGAGGTGCATTTTCAAGCGCAGACACACCTCCAATAAAGACTTTTTGAAGACGCCCATATCAAAAGCTTTTATTGTGCTCTAAATAGTTTAGACTTATTTACGCACATAGCTAAAAGCGTCGTCAGGCGTAGTCGGCCAGAATCTCCTTCTCGCATGATAATCCTAAGCAAAAAAACTATCTTGAAAGTTTTTGATACTTGCGGATACCATTGAGGCTTGATCCAGTCCTAATTAGATTATTAGTAGTTGTAAATTGTCATCTTAATGTACCTCACTGATGCAATGTACACAAAAATTCCGGTCCATTGGGCCGGAATTTTTTGTCCAAGCCAAGAATCTTCCTGGTCCAAGCTTGGACCGCCCACCGCTTTCCCGGTCCATTGGACTGGAAAGTCAGTCCATTGGACAGGAATCGCAGTTTTGACCATTGTTTCGACCGGAACTCCGGTCCAAGGGATTTAGAGTGTACGAAAACTCATAACCTAATTATTTGTGTAGTGCATTTCTAACTGCGGACAAACGCTCAAAGAAGAATTTTTGACGACGCTCATATAATAACTTTTATTTTACTCTAACTTGTTTACACTAATTTACGAACCTAGCTAAAAGCGTCATTCAACGTATTAGACCAGGATCTTCTTCTCAGATGAGAATTCAAAAGAAATATTTTACATTTTTTATACATGCGGCCACCATTGAGGCCCGACCCAGTCCTACGTAGATGATTAGTAATTGTAATTATTCATTTTATCGTATTCTACTGACACATGTATGTACGAAAAGTTACCAACTAATTTTTTGGGGGGTGCATTTTTAACTGCGGACACACCTTCGAAGAAAAATTTTCGAAGACGCCCATGTCAATGGCTTTCATTTTACTCTAACTAGTTTACAGTAATTTACGAACATAATTAAAAGTGTCGTCAAACGTAATCGGCTAGGATGTTCTTTTCAGATGGAAATACTATCAAAAAAATATATCTCGGACATTTTCTATACTTACGGTCACCATTGAGGCCCGATCCTGTGTTAATAGGATGATTAGTCATTGTAACTAGTCATTTAATCCTACTTGACTGATACACACATGTACGAAAAATTATCAACTAATTTTTCTTAGGGTGCAACTTTAACTGGAAACACACCTATGAAGAAGAATTTTTTTCGACGCCCATATTGACAGGTTTTATGTTATTTTAACTACTTTTCTCTCATTTACGAACATTATTGAAAGCGTCGTCAAACGTAGCCGACCAGGATCTTCTTCTTAGATGAAAATTATGTGCAAAAAAATATCTTGGAAATTTTTTATTCATGCGGGCACCTTTGAGGCCCTACCCAGCCCTAATTAGATGATTAGTCATTTCATCGAATCTTGTTGATACACGCATGTACGAAAAATTACCAAGTAATTTTTTTTTTTGGGTTGCATAATTAACTACGGACGCACCTCCGAAGAAGACTTTTTGACGCGGCCTTCACTAATAGAATTAATTCCAATTCAATTACTCTCACTAATTAATGAACCTTATCGAGAGCCACGTCAAACATAGTCGACCAGGGTCTTCCTTCGGACTGTGCAAAAAGTTCGAAACTTCGAGCCGAGTCGAGCCGGCTTTTTTCGAGTCTAGGTGAGTCGTGTTCGAAATGCCTCAATTGTCTTGTAGTTCTCGAAAGTGTCGAGAACTCGAACAGCTTCGAGTCTCGAGCAGGATTTCTGACTCGGTTTCTGATCATGAATTTGAAGTAAAACTTTAAAAATTCGACAATTTTGATCCATTTGTCCCAAATTCTTGGAAAATTAAAAAACCTGGCTCATTACCATGAAACTCAGAACTAGGGATTTTTCGGGCTTCTGATCACAAACTTGAGGACAAAATTTAAAAAGTTGAAGGTTTGGATCCATATGACAGAAATTTTTCGCAAATTAAAAAAACTGACGTTTCTCCATGAGATTTCATCCTGGTGAGGTTTATTGGGTTCCTGATCACAAAGCTGAAGTCAAAGAGTAAAATTTCGACATTTTTTTCAAATAGCTCAAATATTTTTAAAAATGTAAATACTTGCTGATTTCTATTAAAATGAAAATTATTTGTACTTGTTTAATATTTTTATATTTATTTCTTAAATTCATGGATAATCGTCAAATTGCAGGCAAACTTTAGCACCTATAGTGGCAAACAGATTATTATTAGGAATTTAATATTTCATAATGGAGATTGATCGTATCACATCTGAAAATTTAAAATCCAGAGGGGGCACTTCTGAAAATAAGAAATAGTAATAAAATTCGTACATGAAATTTGGGTAGTGGATTTGAGGTTAGGAGCTTGATGAAAACGAGCGCAAGCTTTCACAAAGTTCAAAAGCGAATACTTTAACGTGAATAGGCCGACATGTTGCCGAAGCTTGATTCTGATCGGAGAAGTTTGGTTTTTTGGGTGGGATCCCTTTAGAAAAAATATTATTAGTGTTATATAATATTATATAAGTGTTCAGGATCCAATATATAATCTCACGCCTGTGAGCATTAGTGCCGTGGTATAATGTACTAGTTTTGACGCGCGAGAGACTTCTCAGTGTCAATTTCGGGTGACTCTTATGAATCCATTGTCTATAGTTCCTAGTCAATTTTAGATATTCATAGTCATGTGAAGTAATACACTTCAGGTTCATCGTCAGTGTGTCTCCCCTCACTCTCTCCCTGGCCACTAAGCTTTTATTCCCAAAGCTATCCGAAACATCTCAATACCCACTCAATGGGTATTGTGACTGTGAAATTCGAGTAACCGTTGTCCGTTGCATGGCAAACTTCGGTTAGTTCGGTACAGGAACGGCAGAATGAGACCGAGAGCGGGTCTTACGGATTCACTTGCTCTCTCGCACGGTGGGTGAACCTTACACTTGGCTCCGCACGTCTTGTCTGAATGCTCCACTCGAACCTCACATCTGCGATCCACGCGCTTGCCTTCTCTTTCACGCACATTGACTTTTGAGACTGTCTCGCTCGTACTCAGGGCTTATTATATAGCGCCGCGCTAACGCGAATCTTCTTCTAACTGTTTCATACTTTTTCCGCGAGAACTTTTCAGAAATGGCTTCCTCCATTCAGACCCTAATTATCAAACAAGACAAACTGGAAGGTCTCATCAGTCGAAGTGTCAGAAATCTCAGAAAACAAGAAGTGAAGAAGATGACAGCAAATACAATTCAAACGCAATTAGATATAATCGAAAGCTACTGGGGTGAGATGCAAAAGAGTCATGATGCTTGCATCAAATTGCGAACAGAAAAGCACAAGAGCATCACGTACTTCGCAGCCAACTTTTTCGAATCTTCAACAGAAACCTACACAGAACAGGAAATCGACCTGAGAACTGTACTCGAAACTCTTCAGCCTACACCCGTTTCATCTCAATCACCCAATTCTTCAGTGACTACTGAATTGAAGCCTCCAACTCCACGAATAGATCTTTCGAAATATGAAATAGTTTACTATTTACAGGCTGATTTTCACAAACATACGTGATTGGAGTATTCTTTTAAAAAATTAAATTAGATATATAATTTGCGGAAAAATCCTTTACGAATATTTTTTAATTTGATAAGACTAACTACCGCAGAAAAAGTGTCAGAATAGAAATGTTCATTACATGATTACACGCCAATAGAGACCTCAGAAGCAAGGACAACCGTTTTACCCGTAGGTTCACAGATGGGAGAGAAAAAGGCTGGATAATACTTGAGTGGATCCACAAAAAGCTCAACGTTTAGTTGGTTGAAATCACGAACAAATATCAACATTTTCATATACATGTATCTGCATAAAACTTCACCCACACAAAACTTAAACATTTTTCTGTTACAAGTCTCGGAATTTTCATAAACAAACAAGTGTAAATAAATTTTCCGAAGAATTTTCCTACAATTCACAAGGAAGTCACTAAATTTACCGACTTTAATGATACATTTAACTGCATAAGAACTCAAGACACATGTTTCCTAAAATTAAGGCCACACGTTTTATTGGCTTAAAAATACTCTGGAATTCCACTGCATATTGTGGTGGAAAAACCTAATTTTCAAGTAACTTTTATTTAAACAATTTGATTACATATGCGAGATACGGAAAAACTAATGGAGCCATTCGATTCTGTACAAAAATTTCACAAGGACCATGTGTTGAACAACTTCATTCTCCACCCAATTTGTTATATAGTATTTTTTTCATTTGATCATCTTTAATGTTAAAATTAAAAAGTTGAAAGTATTTTTTATTAATAATTAATTGTTTAAACAATGTTTGTTTATTTCAACATTACTTTTTTCACATTTTATCGCAAATTATCGGTACTCTCACAACGAAATAAACTAATTAGGCAGTATAAATAATAAGAACTGTTGATCAAATTTGTTTTTAATTGCTTAAACAACTCTTTATTGTTTCAATGTAACTTTTGACTGGAATAAGGCAGAAAAATGTAGTTTCCATGAAAGTTAGTCAACAAACTCGACAGAATTCTGATACATTTGTTCTTTTTACCACTTATCCATAAATGGGTAAACAATTTAAATTTGTTTAAGCATTTTTTTCAACAAAATATCAAAAATTTTCACCTTTTCTGAGTAACATGAACTAATTGGTTTAAATCAAAGATCAATACGATCGATTCACTTTATTGTTAATCGTTTAAATATTTTTTCATTGTTGAGATGTAACTTTTGACTAGACATATTGCAGAGAAGTGCAGTTTTTTGCTAATTTTGCAACAAATTTCGTTAGCTCCTTTTATGTTGACACTTTCCATTACTCACTCATAATTTTATAAACAATTTTCATTTGTTTAAACTATTTTTTCGACAAAGCAGACAAAATTTTCATTTTTTCTGAAAAACATGAACTAATTAGTTAATTGTTTGTCTTTATTTTCGATATAAAGTAAACAATTTAAGTTATTAGAGCTAATGAACTTTGTTGAAAGATTTGCAGAAAATTGCACTTTTCCGCATTATTCTAGTCAAGAGTTACATTTCAACAATGACAAATTATTTAAACAATTAACAATAAAGTGAATCGATCGTTTTGATTTTTGATGTAAACCAATTAGTTCATGTTACTAAGAGAAGGTGTACATTTGGGATATTTTGTGGAAAAAAGTATTTAAACAAATGAAAATTGCTTAAACAATCATGGATAAGTGGTAAAAATACCAGATATATCAGAATTCTGTCGAGTTTGTTGACTAATTTGCAGTAAAATACATTTTTCTGTCTTATTCCAGTCAAAAGTGACATTTAAACAATAAAAAGTTGTTTGAACAATTAACAAAAAATATAGTCAACCATTCTTATTGTTTATATTGCCTAATTAGTTTATCTCGTTGTAAGGTTACTGATAATATGCGATAACATGTGAGAAAAGTATTACATGAACAAATAAAAATGGTTTAAACACCTGATTATTGATAAAAAATACATAAACCTTTTTAATTTCACCATTGAAAATAATCTGTTAAAAAAAACTACACAAAAGTAATATTTACGACTAATATACCGCAAAATACTTGTTCTTCGTTTAGAGGGTTCGTTTTTGGACATGCTGAAAAGGGGTTAGGTACTCAAAATCAAAAACCAATGCATATGTCACATTTGAGAAAGTGATTTTAAGAGGCTCCTGTAATTTTTACTCGTTTTATGGAAAATTACGTCTTCCAGTCTCATATTTGTAGATATGGGGGCTATCCCATATTCTTATGGAGAAATAGGCGAGTCTGGCGGCAACAGTAAGTATTATCCGATCAAAAAAAAACGCATTTAATTTTTCTGGGAACCTACCGAAATGGGATATTCTCCCGAACGAAATTCGAAAATTGCCTTTTTTTGAACTACCCTAATCTACAGGCACCGAAAGGAGGCTTTCTCTCGCACAGTTGGCAAAAGTCTCCTTTCGATGGCCACTCTTACGGGCATTGCCACATTCGCTCGCTTGTATCAAAAGATGCTATTACTAACTTTGCTATATTTTGGTGACAAAGAAACATCCCCAGAAAGAAAACGATGTGCCTAAAAAGTCAAGCGGTTTTTATTGAACAATAAAAAAAATTGTATAAATACCTCAAATTTTTTATCATTCAGACTACAACCGGCAATATCCTAAACTTGGAAAAGGAAAAAACAACCCGAAATTATTCCCTTTTTTCCATTCAATCCATTACAAGCAAATTTTTTCAATAATTCGTATACAAAATTGATTTGACTTGTGCGCATGCGCGAAGTTAGTGATACATCTACAAAATGAATTTCTCTGTGCATGTATAATGCGTGAAAAAAGTTATAAAATGTGGTTAAAACTTTATTTTGAACTTTTTTCATGCTAAAAATGACACTTTCCTGGAAACGCCTATCTAGATATAAAGGTGCGTTATCCTATGTGCATGCAGATTCAGTCTTCTCTCAGCGCTCATGGTGACAATCTTTGTTTTCCCATGGGTTCTTATTTGTTGACAATCTTTATAATCTATAATAATTTTGATTGTCTTGATAAGAGTATGGGATGAACACCGAAACTTTGGTAAACATTTGTAAATATTTTTCATTTAAAAATCAAAAAAGATATGAGCAAGGAAAAACGAGAGGAAAAAGACTAATAATTTGGAGGTTGTCTCATTTTTTCCTCTGACTGTATTTGTTTCTTTTTTAATTTTAATTCGAAGTATTTGCAAGTGTACTCGCCTTTAGTCGTTATTCGTTCTTGGAGTAAAGGACTTTTACATTTTTTATTATTTCTAAGAATATTATTATCAGACTTCAATTTCAGACAATAAAAAGGAATTAATTGTTTTATAGAATCTAAACATAATTGCTTCATTTCATCAATTTTATCATTCATCGATTTCTTGAAACCATTAGAGTTTAACTCAAATTCTCACTCGAGTATTTATCAAACGGTATACAAAAGCAACCCACGAGGACTTCAAGAGTCGCTACCACGCCGTTACAGTCGGTTACAGTTGGACACTTAACAAACCAGTACCAGTCATACTGATTTCGGATATCCGCAGTCTCTATTCTCTAAAGTCTAACGTTCTCTTCACGGTCGGGACTCTCATCGAGAGTAGTTTCTTGTCATCGTGTTGTCATCGTAAATGACAGCTGCCGCGTGTGCTATTGAAATACGAGTCGATCACTCTAAGAAATTACGGCATTTATACCTTCTTGAAAGCCACTGGCTACTACAAATGCCATTCTGGGCGGAACCGATATTCGCAGAACCGAAAGTCCGTTACGGCCTCCATGTCAAGCTAGTCGTAAAGTGAGAAAGAGAATTCGCGTTTAACATTACCGCCGATTTGCGTACGTGCCACATGCTAAATAATTATTGTACGTACTAGTACACAGCACATTCTTTAGCTCAAAGTCAGCATATGCGGTCTGAATATCATGCGTCATTCACCGTTCTAGGGCCCCGATTGTAGTTTTAGTCCGGGACAGTCGCGGATCTATAAGAAGCAGTATTATGTTGTCGAGGAAACACTACTTTGTTCATTATGAAACGCAGGGTGAGAACTCAAAGTTTCTCACGGAATTCTGCCTAATTTTAAGATAATGTAAATTTGGAAAGTAGAATAACGAAGATGATCTTGAAACTGAATCTTTGCATAGGCTCAAGTACAGGGCATAAACATACATAAGCTTGTATAAGCAGAAATTGTAAAAAACGAATAGCGCTGGCGCTACTGCAAATTGTTGGAAAGCTGATGAAATTCTGCGTCTTATGACTCCAAGTAAAGATATTTTGACTTTTTGAAGAGAATATATGACGTGAGAAGGAAAACAAAAATTCAAGAATTCCTTGAGAAGTTCAAAGAATCTCCACGGTTTTTCCGAAATATTACTATAAACGCTCATGCGTATCGATGTCGCGTATCTGGTCCTCGAAGCATAAAAAGTTGGTCAAAAGTCGATATTTTAACTTTAAAATTTAAAGAAAAACACCTGATTACTTTACTTAACAATATCTAGATTTCATGAAAGTAACAAAAAATTGACATTTAAAAATATTTTCAACATTTTTGAACCCCTGAAAGTTACGCAACTTCAAAAATCGATTTATATCTATTATCCATTATTAAATTTGAGAGATGCTGTGTGAAAATAATAGCAAAATTTAAGAAAATTATTATTTATATTTGCAACATATCATATGATAATACTTAATATGGCATTTAAAATAAGATTTTTATAAACATTAATAAAGTTATTTAATTATGCCTTATGTCTAAAAATGAAATTGAAACTTATTTTGTATAACAAATATGTAACTCGAATAAACCTTGCCAATAGAAGTGAGTTTGTCAATGCGTCCTGAAGATATGGAAGTAACTTTTCGCAAAAAATAGTGCCGGGAAATGACGGCAATTAGAATGGGACGTTAATTCATAAAAAATTATAATGCATAGTATATGTGCATCATTGCACTCATACATTTTCGAACGAATTATTTGTAGTGTGAAAATTAATTTAAACAGTTTTCAGCGTGTTTTTATCTAGAAAAACATATTCTGAACTGATATAATATTTTGTGATGTAATTTTAATTGATTGTAACAATTATTTGTAACATTAGAATACTTTTTAAACTCGCTGCACTATTGCTTCAAAATTATTCTGAAAAGCTATTAAAACAAAGAATATACAGGTTTGTAAGAAAGTCTGTTAAAGCTAAGTTCCATTTTACCTGTTACGTGGTCACAACTGCATTGAGACAGATGCCTCGCGAGGCCTTCGAACAGACTGCGCAGCTCGAATGTCGCGACAGTGCCGCAAAGCTACTTGCAGCAGGTAGGTAACAGCTTCAAAGCTATGGTAATTTTTAAAGTACACTACGCTTTTTTTATGTTAAGCATAGTTTACTTTATGTTTACTACTACAGTTTGAACAAACTATATTGACAGTAAAGATATAATAATTAAGAAGAAAATGGGTGTTCTTATTGACTACCTTTACCAAAAATCTTTTCCGGACGCTAATGTGACTTTCCTCTAAGCAAAAAATTTGTTTTCCCTTCTACTTTCGGTTTTACATTCACAACTACCGCCAGTCTTGGGAAAATTCTCTTGAAGGAAACACAGGAAATTTACGGTCTTGTATCCATATTTTGCCCAATTCCACTCTAACGAGTTAGAAATGTAAAATTTCAAAACTAATGCAAATCTCTTCGATTTTTATCGTTAATTTTGTGACTAAAAGATTCCTACTCCAATATTTTGAAATCTTTAATAATGCGATACAGGCACCCGAACGTTTTAAAATTTATGAGACCGTGGCAGGGATCTGAACCTTCTCACTTCAACCCAAATTCAAAATGTTTTCTAAGGGTTGGAGTTCTGAAGGGTAACCAAAAATTTGTTTACCAAAGATTCCTTCTTCCTTTTCAAATATTTTTAAATTCTTAAGGGTCCGGTTTAGATCCGAAACTTTTGATATTCCTAAGGGTTCAGACCAGATTCAAACATTTTAAAATCCTTCAGGGTCCGGTCCGGATCTTTAAGTTTCTTATGTTTCCGTTCAAGCCAATCCCTCAAATGACCCTCAAGGAACCCAAATCCTCGAAAACTTAGGATTCTGATCCCTAGTTCATAAAACTATCAACTCCAAGGAATGAGTCGTAAGCAATTGAAAGACCAGCTATATTGAATCAACCTCTGGTGGTATGGAAGCGAATGTAGCAGAAAGAAGAGGAGGAAAGCGAAATAATAATAAGAAAACACGACATGGATGAGTAATACAGAAAAAGACGGGTCCTGTAATGACTACGCGCGAGACGCAGACCCGTTGAATAATCATCAAAGTCGACGATCATGGCCGCTCAAGGTCAGCAGCAAGGCACAGGTTTCGTACCTAAGCACGACTTCATCACATTCCCCCGCCCCGTCATCATTGACGTCGTGATCTTCTCCACCCCTTTCACCTTCTATCTTAACGAACATATTTTTAAAATAAATAACTCCACAGAATATAGATAAATTTTTTCTATTGAGTGATAGCGACATCTAGACAGACTTGGATATAAGTGACCTCCGTTTTTAATAAAATATTACATATTTTTTAATGGAGAAATTTTTCACGGATTTGTTTATTACCAAATGAACTAGTGGGGCTTTACGAACTTGTAACTAAATAGTCACATTTGACTAAAAAATACTTCAATTTTTGCTATGTAAATCATTAGCTTCTAATTTAAATCAGTACTCTGTGCTGCAACATCTTTGAAATTGAACAATTTTGAATTCAAGCTATTGCATTGTAAAACAAGTTCGTTAACGACTTCAATTTTGCAGCGTTCGATATTATCGTGTATCGTGGGGAAAAATTGGTGCTAATTCTACAGAATGGTAATAGTAAATACATTTCTGTGGATTTTCCAGAAAGATTTTTCAGATATCATGCTCGTAATCATGCATTTAAGGATTAGGAAAGTGCACGGAAAAAAATAAGCTTTATAAAGTTTACGGGACTAATTTCAGAGTAGCAGGTGAGGAAGGCAGTTTAGCGGAAGTTAAAAAAGTCTGGTTATATGATTTGATGAACTATTTTATTGAAACGTGTAGAAAACTTCATTAGTATTTAAAAACTAAGGCGATACAACATACATTGGTGCGCAGATTACGAAGTCTGTATAGAAGTTTCGGAAAATCTCAAGTCAAGCCAATGCAAAACAAAACAAAAAATATTTTTGATATTATTTTTGCGTTCTTCAACATTTTTCTCGGGTAGACCCGATTTTTCATCATCAGCCACAGACTAAGTCAAATGCCCGATAAGTTTCAGATGTTATGAATTTAATACGAAGTTTGAAATGTCTTGCGACGATATTGTAGCAGGCACAATATTAGGTGTATGGTGTAGTTTGGAGTTCGTCGTTTACCGTTGTTATCCTTATGCAGCGGCCGAGCTCGTTTGAGGTGACACTAGTGCCTCTGGATGCTTTTTTAGAGCTACCATATGTTACTGCATAGGTCTTTAGTCGCCTACTTCCTGATGGTCTAGGACGTTTCTTGCAATGCGAGAGGTGTTTAATAAAACCAATTTTTGAGCTGCTACCAGTACCCTACTGACTCCTAGATGTTCGAGATGTTCAGTGCATCTTGCGTGCACATAAAAGGAAGAATATATGCATGTTTTACATTCCTCTATATTGTCCTTACTTCATGCTGTAGCTCACTCTACATATGGATATTGGTTGTACAGGTTGCCTGCAAGTTCCGTTTAAGTGGACAAGCAATGTCGATGATATAAACTTTTCCACCTTTTTTCTCACGCATTATTAACATCCCAGTATAAGATTTAGTCTTCGTTTTCTAGAACGGGAGCTCTGAAATGTATCTATAGAAAGGCTTTCATTCTGTAAAGAGTCCTAGATTTAGGGCAAGTTGTTGATGTAGGATGCCCGCTACATCATTATGTCTATGCATGTACTCTTTTTAGACCATTACGCGACAACTATCAATAATGTGCTCTATAGATTCGCTCGTATCTCCACACAGTTGGCACCTGTCAACCATGTCTGGATGTAATACGTGCTTGGGATAGTTTCTGGTGCTAACAACCCTGTTCTGAATCGCTATCACGAATCCCTCCGTTTCCGAAGGATAGCTTTTTGTCTCCATTGCGTTTCTACTTTCTCTATGGTTTCTACTCTGATATTCAAGGCTTCCTCTGAGGGCAAGTACAAGGGTATGTATTCGAGATCTGCTTCACAGATGGTGTTGTGAAGCGAA
Source organism: Melikaiella ostensackeni (assembly GCA_032362435.1). Taxonomy (NCBI): domain Eukaryota; kingdom Metazoa; phylum Arthropoda; class Insecta; order Hymenoptera; family Cynipidae; genus Melikaiella; species Melikaiella ostensackeni. The sequence goes on from JAUMHM010061592.1 coordinate 12,730, forward strand.
ACAGCTCGCTTGCTTTCAAAATAGTCTCGCACATGTATAACTTGTGATATACACAGTTGCTTGACATCCACAACGCCTTTATCCCCTCTGTGTCGTGGTAAAACTACATTTTCAATCTCCGAATTACGGTGGCGCATTTGATGCTTGGTGATTTTGACACGGATGGTTCTGTTTATCCTTTCAAGGTCGCTGTTCGACCATTTTATGACCCCAAAAGAGTGAGTGAGGACAGGGATGGCATATGTGTTAATAGATTTTATTTTATTGGCCGAATTAAGAAAACTCTTCGAAGCCAATCTGAGTCTTGCTGCAGTGTCTAGTTTGAATTATCGTATAGCTTCAGGTCGTTCATGTACAGAAGATGGATGTGTTGATGTCCATCCTCGTTATCTGTATTTTAAACCCATGAGACATACTATTTAGTGTTTTGTTCAACGGACTCAACGCTAAACAGAACCATAATGCACTAGCATCTATGGTGACTAGATCTCTACTGCACCGCGAGTTTTTACAACATCCTTTTTGTTCTTCTGTTAGAATGTTATTCTCATTGCAATGAGAGTAAACCTTATCTGCAATTACAGCTGTGAGGCATTTATAAATCGCTGGGTGACAGGTTATTGGTCGAAATTCAGATGGATTTTGACCGTCTGGTTTTTCAGGCAACATATACGTGGTATCTTAGAACATAAAGCCTGTCATCAAATCTGGTTGTTCCATGATCTTTTGAATACACCTTGCTAACGCAGGATGCACACTCGTCAGGAACTTGTACCAGAAATTTCGCACCATATCCGGACCTGAGGCTTTCCACTTACTTACCTTTTTCAAAACCGCTAAAACGTCTGATTGTGTGATGTTAGCAGGCTCCATTACAGAGTTATTTCTTGCGCTTTATTTGTCTAGTTTGAGTTTGAGTTTATGAGTCTAGTTTGAGGGGAAGGCAGTGCCTTCCCCTTCCTTCGCAGTGTTTTCCCCCAATCACCCGACCAGTAGTCAGCCATGTCTTACAATTGAGAAACTTCAGTATCTTGCTATATATTTTGCTCTCTACTTAGTTCACGAATGAATCTTTTTTCATCTATCTGGAAGGTTTGATTTTACTGCCTTCTTGCAATATTCTTATTGTACCGACGCAGTTTAGCAGTAAGAACTTCAAGCCTCTGCCGTTGGGAGTCTATACACTCATCCAATATTGCTGGTGTCAATGTCTGGGTGTTTCGAGGGTGAATGATTTTACTAGCATGGCATATCAGCTTTCTGGTTCTATTTCCTTTCTTATGTTGAGTTAATCGACCCGATTTGCTCCGTACTTTGCTGACATCCATATCCAATCTAATTTTCCATGGTGGGTCTCGCTCGCTTCCTGGGGCAAAACCTGCATTTGTAGGCCTAGTTCTACAGCCCAACGTTCTAACGACTGCCATCGCCGCACAATACACAAGAGTTTGCACCGTTAACGCAGTTAGTTCTGCGTTCAAATGCATTGGCGGAACCTTGTTGTTTATGTGGCCTATCAGTGCATGCAGATCCCTCGTAACGAACATCTTTGGCAGAGAATGCCTTTGTCTTGGTTCTACATCTTTGAACTCTAGTAAAAATTAACCAAAATTCCTGTCAAGCTGCTGCAGTTTTTGTAGAATTTCACTTGGTTGGCTGTAAATCGTTGACGCTAGCAAAAGCATCCCCAGCAGGAACCGTTGATGTTCCACTGTTTGCCGCTTGTCGCAGATGTCCCTACTGGTCAGATTCTTAATCGATC
>JAUMHM010061603.1:0-14490 GCA_032362435.1 Melikaiella ostensackeni
GATGAAGTTCGCGGGGAGTCTGCTCCTCAGTTGAAAACCGTTCATTTTTCGATAAACGAATTTAAACGTGACCGAACGACAACTAAAGATGAAGCGCGCTCCGGACGCCCAATTGAGGTCACTACAGTGGATACGGTGGAAAAAATTTATCATATGGTTATGGAAGATCGCCGAATCAAGGTACAAGAGATTCCTGAGGCTGTAGACATCTCCACTGAATGAGTCTATAACATCTTGCACGAAAAACTGGAGGTTAGGAAGGTGTGTGCAAGATGAGTGCCGCGCTGACTCTCGATCAAAAGCGCAACCGAAAAGACGTTTCTGCGAAGTGTTTGACGAAGTTTCATCGGAATCCACAGGACCTCTTGCGTCGATTTGTGACTGTGAACGAAATCTGGATCCACCACTATACATCCGAGACAAAGCAACAGTCAAAGCAGTGGGTACTGCCTGGTGAAAGTACGCCAAAGAAGGCAGACTGCTTTTTCAGCTGGGAAGGTGATGGTCACCCCAAGGAATTATCCTCATTGATTACTTGGAGAAAAATAAAGCTATGCGCGTCATTATTGGACCGTTTAAAAGCCGGGCTGCAAAAAAAAACGGCCACGATCGGCGTGCAAAAAAGTGCTGTTTCATCACAACGCACCGGCTCACACCTCCGCAATCTCAATGACAAAAATACATGAACTGGGGTTCGAATTGATTCCTCATCCACACGATTCTCTAGATTTGGCTCCGGTCGACTTGTCTCTGTTCCCCGATTCGAAGATCTGGCTCGGTGGGAAGAGATTTTCATTCAACGAAGAAGTAATTGATGCCGTAAATGCGTATTTTTCAGACCTCGAGAAATCTTACTTTTCTGAAGGGATCAGAAAATTGGAATCTTGCTCGACTAAATGTGTACCCTCGAAGGAGACTATGTTGAGAAATAAAGGCAAACTTTTCAACAAATAAAAAATATTTTACTTGCTTTTTTATCAAACTCATCAAACGAACCTCGTATATCGTATCTCAGTTGTCGGAAGGACGAAGTCTTAATCGAAGCACAGCTTATAGTGTTCTATGTTTATTAATGTTTAAAACTTAGTGTATACATATATAGGTAAATTTGAGTTTATAAAAAGGAGAGTGACTATGTCAACCCGTCAACACCAGCCGCTCTGTGCCCTCGTCAATTCTTCTTGTCCGACCATTCTTTACTGTTGCGAGTATAGGACTGATTCCTGTTCTGGACTGGACTCTGTACAGTGCGCTAGAGGATTCATGCCGTAGATGAACTGTAATGTCTTTAGTTGCCTGAAGAAGTTAATACCACAATTACACTTAAATCAATAAGGTACTTTTAATCTTAATTTTTTTTACAACGCCATTTCAGTAATGAATACCTCAACTACCAGTACTAAAGAACCAATTTTTCACTTAACTTTCATTCCTCCCCGTGGAGTATTTGGTTGATCAACCAAAAAATTTGGTTGGCTCAATGGAATATTTTATTAAATCAACCGATGCCATTTTGAATAATATCAGATACTCTTTTCTAGACATTTTGCAATTCTAAAAGGAAGTTTCGGATAGACTCCGGCAAACAAAGCGGCGACACGAATTCGCGCATCGTCATTCGGGTCAACGATGTACGTGGGTGGTGTTTCGAGTTTACCGTTGGGACAAACACTGTTCAAAACTGAATTAACCAGCGAAAACACACGTGACATATAGATTTATGTACACGAGTACACAATCCGCAATGTGGTTTGCTCTAGTACACTGGAATGGAAGAAGCGATTCATGACCCAAAACCGTTATTGTCGGGGCGTATTCTAAAAATTTTTTCAAACTACCCAACATTCAGATTGACTTTTTAACCCAAAATTTTCAAAAATGGAAATTTTGAAAATTGGAAAGTTGTGCTTAGGGGTCATTCTCAAATTTCGTGAGAATATTTGGGGGATAGGGGGGTTTGGTAAAATCTTACTGTTTCTTATGGGGATGGCGATATTGGGAGATCTTACGTAAGAAAAATTGTTACTGAAAAAAACTAAGTCCAAAAATATTACAACTTAAAGGAAAGTCCAACAGAAATTCGATCTGTTAGACCAAAAGTGACTTTCCTCTTGAAGATAATGCGTAATTTATTGCATTATGATTTTTTTTTAATGTTAAAAAATTCAACTTGAATCGCTTTGAATCCCTGAAATTTGGAGTAAAAGTATTGCATTTTCAACAAAATAGATGATTTTTTATCCAAACAGATGAATTTCCAACCAAGAAAAATTAATTTTCAACCAAACAAATGTATTTTTAATTCAAAGAGATTGAATTTCTAACAAAAGAGGTGAATTTCTAATCTCAAAAGACGAATTTTCAACAAAAGAGTTCAATTTTCAACCAAAAAAGATTTTTCAGTCGATAAAGAAAAAAAATATCATCCAAAATGTTGAATTTTCAAAGCAAAAAGACCAAAAACCAACCAAAAAGATGAATTTTCAAACTAAATGATGAATATTCAATAAAAAATGTATGTTTAACAAAGTAGTTCCACTTTCAACCAAGCAATTGAATTCTCAACCAAAAAATATTTTAATTTAAAATCTAAATCAGTTGAATTCAACCAAAAAAGACGAATTCTCAACGAAATAGTTCAATCTATAACTAAAACTGATTAGTTTTCAGCCAAACAGTTGCATTTTTTACTGAAAGAATTAATTTTCTACCAAAAAGATGAATTTTTAACAAACGACATCAGTTTCAATTTCACAATTCTGATTTAAACAGTGATGAGTTGTAAACGAAGTTTGAATCGTCTATGTACATAGTTTTAAATTTGTAAAATGTCATTTTGAACGTTTTTTGGAATACGTAGTACAATTTGTAAGGTTTACAATTTAAAATTCATCACTTTCTATTGAATTAGGAGGGAGGAAATTTTGATTTTTCATTTTTTCTTGAATTGGAAGAGGAAATTTTTGGTTTCAAATTTTGTATTGAGTTGACCGAGGACAATTTCTGTCTTTTTGAAACATTCTTTTTGATATGAAAGGGGGGAAGGTTTTTTTTCTGAGCTGGAAGAGGAAAATTGGTTTTTTGAACATTTTTATTGAGTTGGAAAAGAAGAAGTTTTGGTTTCTAATTGTCTTTCTGAATTGGAAGAGGGCATTTTCTTATTTTAAATGTTTCAAGTTCAAAAACGTTTCACTTTGACACATTTAACTTGTAGTGTACTTTCGATTACTTTAAATTCAAAAATTTTCAGCTTGAACAGATTCAACTTTTTAATTTTAATGACCAGCAAGTTTTTTGTTGCAATTTATGGTCTACTATGTGATTATTTATGATAGGTTTAATTTTTCGAAAAATAGCATCACCTATTTGAAAGAAATTTGTTACCTATAAAAAGTGACACTTCTTTTAGTCAAATATATATAAAAATGATAATTTTTTGTTTCCCCCTACTGATACTTGTTTTTGATGATAAATTAAAGGTATTTAAATAAAAGTTGCACCGAAATGGCCCATTTTCTGTTTTAAAATCCAGTATTTTTCAAAATAATGAAAATAATTAACTTTTTCTTTTTGATAATAATGAGGGGTTTGAATGGGGGGTATGAAGAAGTTAAAAATTGACGTGATAACGGTTTTTTTGAAAATCAACAATTTTGTTTTATTTCCAAAAATAAAAAATGTATTTTTTCGGAAATACTCAAGGTGGTACACAACACAGAACAATAGAAAAGGAACTTTAACTTTTCGAAAAGAACAAGTTTGCTTTTGCCCTTCTTTTCCCGTGTCTCGCAGTTGAGAAAAAAATTATTTTCAAAAAAACAGTCGATATTTGTCTAATTTTCAACTTTTGAATACTTTTTAGCGGATTTTTAAGTAATCAGGAACCCTCCATCAGAATCAAAAGAAAAAATGAAATATGTTCACTTTTTTAGAGATTAGCGGATTTTCAAACATAAAGGATTTTCCATTTGTAAAAAAAAATTTTAACAAGTCGTTGGTTGAATTTATGAAGGTAGATAAAGTCGCTGAGAGCGAAACCTTGATAATTGTAGTATTACTATTATATTTGAAAAGGTCGAGTGTAATTACGTACAATGACCTCTTAACTCACAACTAATTAGTTGCTTCTTGTACACGCTTGCATCTATTTCCTATATATTTTTTTACCACGTGCATACCATTATTAAGAATACCGGTATATTTATCTCAGAAATTTGCTCGAGGTAGATGAACTTATTTAAAAAAGAGAAGCTATAAATCATGACTTTTGCAACGATAACATTATTAATTGATGAGTTAATTAGCTCTGAAAAGTACCACCCCTGAATTTCAATAAATCAAATTTTCAATTAGCATATCAGACTAACATGAGCATAAATAAATGGTGAACGAAGGCCAATGAGAATTAATGGAATTCTGATATTTTTATACATGGGTAATTCTCGAAATATAAGGCACTTTTGAAATAAGACAATTGTTTTCAACATTTCATTTTTTAGTTCAAGTTAGATTTAGTAGCACTAAAAAAAGAGCTTGTAAGAGTAGTCACGCTACAAACTTATTTGTAGCACTCCTGAAGCATGTTAATTTGCATTTAACATATTCCTGTAGCTAAGACTTACTATTTGATAAGACAAAGCAATGAAATGAAATGTTTAACAATAAGAAAGAAAGAGGTATACAATATTCATCTAGTATACAAAAAAAAACAGATTTTTTGTAATGAAAAAAAAATTATAATAGAATTAATATCAAAGCGTTAAAATACTATATAATATTTGCTGATTTTGATATCTCCGTATACAAACTAAAATTATGTATTATTATTGTTTATTACTTTTTTGGCAGAAATTATCGAAAAATTATCTTTATTTTGTGTTTATTTTGTGTTTAATTATCATGAAAATTAAGGGTTGGATTGGGAAGAGAGTTTTTTCTGTTTATTTATTAACAAATTCAACAGTTGGATTGGGTAGAGGGTTCATTTTGTGTTTAATTATCAAACAATTATCTTGTTGGATCGGGAAAGGGCTTATTTTGTGTTTAATTATCATGAAAATTGAGGATTGGATCGGGAAGAGAGTTTTTTCTGTTTATTTATTAACTAATTCAACAGTTGGATTGGGTAGAGGGTTCATTTTGTGTTTAATTATCAAACAATTATCTAGTTGCTTCGGGAAAGGGCTTATTTTGTGTTTAATTATCAAGAAAATCAGAAAAGTAAGGGTTGTATCGGGACAGAAGTTTTTTCTGTTTATTTGTTAACAAAATTCAAGAGTTGGATCGGGTAAAAGGCTTATTTTGTGTTCAACTATCAAGAAATTATGCAGTTTGATCAAGTGACGGACTTATTTTGTGTCAAATTATCATGAAATTATGTAGTTGGTTTGGGTAAAAGGCTTATCTTGTGCTTAATTATGAATAAATTATCTAGTTAAACCCAAAAAGTGCTGATTTTGTGTCTAATTATCAAGAAATGCAAGGGTCGGATCGAGAATGGAGTTTTTTCTAATTATTTATTAACAAATTCAAGGGTTGGATCGGGTAAAAGGCTTATTTTGTGTTTAATTATCAAGAAAATTAGAAAAGTAAGGGTTGTATCGCGACAGGAGTTTTTTCTGTTTATTTGTTAACAAAATTCAAGAGTTGGGTCGGGTAAAAGGCTTATTTTGTGTTCAACTATCAAGAAATTATGCAGTTCGATCAAGTGAAGGACTTATTTTGTGTCAAATCATAATGAAATTATGTAGTTGGTTTGGGTAAAAGGCTTATTTTGTGCTTAATTATGAATAAATTATCTAATTGAATCGGGAATGTGCTGATTTTGTGTCTAATTAACAAGAAATTCAAGGGTCGGATCGAGAATGGAGTTTTCTCTGTTTATTTATTAACAAATTCAAGAGTTGTATCGGGTAGAGGGCTCATTTTGCGTTAAATTATCATAAAATTATGTAGTGGGATCGGGTGAAAGCCTTTTTTTGTGCTTAATTATGAAGGAATTATCTATTTGAATTAGGAAGGTGCTGATTTTGTATCTGATTATCAATAAATTCAAGAGTTGGATCAGTAATGCCTCGGGCATGTGTGACATGCTTCAGAGGCATTTTTTGGGCACTTAATGTTATTTTATTGCGATTTGTTATATTATAACAAAATCAATTTATTTACTATGAATCTTGTTATGAGACACTAGAAGGGAGATTCGTGCCGATTTTTTGCACAATACAATCAATAGTTTTAATAATTTCTCCCTCAGACACGAAAGTGCGATGTCAGTAATCACTCAAATGTATAATGTATGTAGGTATCATAATTGCTGTGTAATCATTTTGTGTAACCAAAGAATCCGAGTTTAGTGAACATTTGCTTAGTTTAATGATAGTCTTCAAATCGTTTTCATGGAACTGAATAATTTTATTGAGTATTCTTTATCAAGATAAGCGACAAGATTTTTGAATAACAAAACCTACAGTTAAATGAAGTGAGCCCACATAATTTAATTTAGGTTAGAACATTCTCTGTATTCACATAAATAAAATTTTACTCCAGAAGGTACTTAATTAGGTATTCCGCGAACCGTCAAGTTTAACCCTCTGCCAAATCTTTAAACGTTCACAAACAAATGTGAAGATGATTTCAACAAAAAGTGCAGAATTTGCCCTTTTAAATGAGCCCAAACATGAACCATATTGAATAATTGCAGAGATGTTGGTAAATCTAAAAAGTTGGCGTATAAAAATGTATTTTATAGATATTTCCCTACAGAATAATCAAAAACAATTTCAATAAGGGTCACTCAACACAAATTTGTACACGTTTTAAGATGACAAATTTTAAAAAATTCAGAAAATGTACTAAAGATGACACCAATTTGAAAATTTTTAAAAATATCAATGTACCCAAACTTTCAATCGGGAGTGTAAATAGAAATTAATGGAATTCTGATATTTCCATATGTATGTAGCTATCATAATCGCTATGTAATCATTTTATGTAACCAAAGAATCCAAGTTATTTGCATAGTTTAAAGATAGCCTTTAAATCGTAAACATCATCAAGAATTCTCTCTCAAGATACGCGACCAGATTTTTGAATAACGAAACTTACAATTAGATGATGTGAGCCAACATACTATAATGTAGATTAGAACATTCCCTGTGTTTACATAAATTTTATTCCAGCAGGTACTCTATTAGGTGTTCTGCGAACCGTCAAGTTTAACCTTTTGCCAAATTTTGAAAAGTGTACAAACAAATGCATAGTTGATTTCAGAAAAAAGTGTAGAATTTACTCTTCAAAATGAGCCCTAGAAACGCGAAACATGTTGAATAATTTCGGAGATATTGGTAATCTAGAAATTCGGCGAAAAAACATGTTTTTAATAGATATTTCCCTACAGAATGATCCAAAACAATTTAAATAGGGGTCACTCAACGCAGATTTGTACACGTTTCAAGACAATACAATTTTTAAAAATTCAGAAATTGTATTAGAGATATGACCCCCCATTTGAAAATTTTGAACTATATCAATTAATGGAATTCTGATAATTCCAAATGTATGTAGGTATCATAGTCGCTATGTAATCATCCTGGGTAATCAAAGAATCAAAGTTTAATAAATATTTGCATAGTTCAATGATAGTTTTTAAATCGTTTTTATAGAACTGAATTAGTTTACTTGAGAATTCTTTCTCAGGATACTCGAGCAGATTTTCGAATAACGGAACCTACAACCAGATGAGGTGAGCCGACGTAATTTATTTTAAATTAGAACATTCTCTTTGTTTGAATAAATAAAATTTTAATCCAGGAGGTATTCAATTAGGTGTTGTACAAACCGTAATCGGCGAGCATAAGTTAAGTTAAGGGGATTGGACTTAAAGTGCATAGCGAATTTACATGCACAATCTTTTGAGGAAAGGTAGAAACTAATTGATGAAATACGATAAAGAAAATATACGACACGAACTACAGAGTTCAAGTTGATTGTACCGATGGTGAAACCGGTTCGTGATCTGTCGAGAAATCGCAATGCTTGTTACTCCGTGGGCGGAAATTACCGGTCACACTGAGTAATTTTTAGCAGATAAAAGATCTGCCCTTGAAACTTCCAATAGTTATAAATTATGGCATGCTTAAACAAAATTATTAACTTGTTTCAAGGTGTTCATGTTCTTAAAGGTGCTACTGGAACCCAGACACAGTGGGATAGATGCAGCTGCTAGGTGGGAAAAAATACACATTTTCAAATTTATCAAATAGTGTTAAATTATATATTCTTATTATCACCGATATTCTGTGATGTCGAATCTACAAATCAAAAATACACTTTGCTATCGTTATACTAGCGAAATTAAATTATAATTGCGAAGGTTACAGAACATGATCGATGCATACGAGGATATGCACGCAATATACAACATTATAAACTATTCGCAACATTAAGAAAGTGATGAATATATAACGCCGAGTGAAGTGATTTCAAAGTAAGTCCGTAGAAAAAGGTATCAACCTTCAGTTCATTAAAAAATTTGTTACTTATACTCTTTTGGAAAGTTTATTTAACGTCTCAAACATAACTTAAGCTTTTAATAACTCGTGTACGATTACTTACCTTTTTAAATTGAATTTAAAAAAAAAGTTATGCGTATTCCTGCATCGTAAACAACAGTACAAACTACGTAGATTCATACTTAACTAATTTCTATGAAAATTATCTGCTCCAAGCTTCTCGTTTCTCAACAATATGCTCTTTTCTGCATATGTTTTGATTTCATAGCATTTTCTGAAGACATAATTTCAAATTTTTTCAACTTTACATGGTGTCTACTAATTTTCGCCCACAAAATTTCCGGTTATTTCACGGTTGTAAATATCAAACCTTCTCTTACGAGAAGCGCGAATAAAACGCACTAAACATAAGGTCTTCCCATGTGTAATTTTATGCATTGCGATATCTTATTATATTTCAACAAAATAATATGTTTATAATTTATAGTGTCTAACAAATATAATAGGATTTCGTTGTCTTAATTATCTGCGCAGATTTGGTTAACATGACAGTTGTTATTTTTAATAAACATATCTTTTGTTAATTATTTTGGTATTCTAATTGGTAAATAATTCTTGAATATACTTTAGAAGATTTCAAAAAGGTTTCAAAGATTGCTAAATTTTTCTTAGATATAATTCAGAAGATTTACAAGATTTCGCAAAGATTTCCAAGATTTCAAAAAGATTTCAAAGATTCCAAAATTTGACTAAGATTTCAAAGATTTCAGAAGATTTCAAATTAATTTACGAAGATTTTAAAACATTTCAAAGATTTTATTTCAACAGATTTCACAAAGATTCATAAAGTTTCACAAAGATTTCAAAATACTTCAAGAGATTTCAGAAGATTTCCAAGATTTCGCAAAGATTGGTGAATAATTTTTAGATATGATTTAGAAGATTTCATGTTTCCAAGATTTCGCAAAGATTTTCAAGACTTCAGAAAGATTTCAAAGATTACAAAATCTTACAAAGATTCGAAAGATTCCAAAAGATTTCAAATATTTCAATGAAGTTCTCAGAGATTTCAATGACTTAACAAATATTTCAGAAAATTTTCAAAATTTTGCAAAGTTTTCAAAAGAATACAAAGATTTCAAAAGATTTTAAATCATTTTACAAAGATTTTTAAACATTGTAAATCATTTCATAAAGATTTCAAAAATATAACTTCAAAAGAGTTCACAAACATTTCAATGATTTCATAAAAATTTCCGAAGATTTTCAAGATTTTGCAAAGTTTTCAAGAGATTACAAAGATTTCAAAAAATTGTAAATCATTCAACAAACATTTCAAAATATTTCGAAAGATTCTAATCATTTCACAAAGATGTATGAAAATTGCAAATATTCAAAAATTTTTTAAAGATTGTAAATAATTTTACAAAGATTTCAAAAGATTTCGAAAGATTGAAATTTCGATATTTTTAAAAATATTCAAAAAATTATGAGAGAGTTCAAATTAAAAAGGTCTGTGCAACAAAGTGGAATTTCATAATAATTAATAATTATATCTTTGAGAGAATATCATTTGTTGAAACCTTAAACATTGTTCTTAAATGTTATAAAATTTTTGAAATGCCATAATTTCTCAATACTATTTTTTATCATATTTATTACAATATCCCTTAATTTATTTGTCTTGTTATAACGATTTATAAAAAACATCAAATTTTCAAAAATTCTAAATGTGATCCCGGATTTTATTTTAATTCTCGACTATATCCCGGTTTTCCGCTTAGTGGACACCCTGCTTTGTAATTTTTTTTTTCATCTTGTAACTGCTAACCCTTCATTTTATGAAATCAAAACATCCGCAGAAAAAAGCATATTTTTAAGGAAAGAGCAGTTTATTTTCATAGAAATTAGTGAATTTAATTCTGCTGATATAACAATAGCAAAGTGAAAGTAATTTGTAGATTCGACATCATTGAACATCGGTGATAATACAAATAACTAGTTTAACACTATTTGCTGAATTAAAAAATTTCTATTTTTTTTCACTCAGCAAATGCATTTGTCCCATTGCGCCAGGATTGCTACAGAAGTCCAGTTTTAAAAGTCCATGACTTTTCCAGGTTTTCCAGGTCAACTTTTTCAAAAATCCAGTCAATTCCACTCAATTTCAACACATTCTACTTGTCACAAACTAATTTACCAACAACTTCTTGACCAATTATTAATCAATGCAAACCCTAGTAGACAAAATTTTAGTAGAAAATTATAAAGTTTGTAATAGTTCGGCATTAGAAAACAACAAAGTATCAAAAATCAAAATTTTTAATGAAGAATTATGAAGTTTTATAATTTTGTATTAAAGATAATGAGGTTCTAAGAAAGTTACGAAAATCTATAACGACAAAACAAAATCTTTATTTTTTATATTTTTTTAAAGAAAATTACGAATACCTACAAAGATTTATAACAAATTTTACAAAAATATACGTCTGGAAAAACTAGTAGTTTTTCATATTTTTTTCTTAGAAAATGACAAATCTCTACACACAGTTATGAATAACTTCAATTTTCTACGACAAAATAGAAAAATCTACAACCCCCTAATAAAGGTTTTATTTTCCATCATTTTTAATAGGTTTTTATAGAAAATTATGAATTTCTACAAAAAATAACGAAAATTTACGATTTGAAAAAGCTAGTTCTAGTCTTTTATATTTTTTCTTAAAAAATTAAAAATTTCTATACACATAATTATGAATGAATAAAACTCTCTACGAATAAATAGGAAAATTGAAGTCTTCGAATTTCCATTTTTTTCAGCTTTGATACTTTCATTTTTGTAATTGTAGTAACTCGAAATGATTTTTTTAATACTTTTTTGTCTTTCATATTACAAAAATATTTAATCTAAGACTTAAGAATGAATATCGGGTACTTTAAAAATTTCTTAGAATACACAGGGTACAGAATACATCAGGATTGCTGCAGAATTCCGGTTTTAAAATTATTATTCAATATTATTATTTATATCAACAATTTTTTGTGTAATCCGAACGTCGTTTTTACAGATGATCGTAGAAATTTGTAGATTTTTTAATAATTCAGCATAGAAAACTACAAATTTGTATGAAAGATCAAGATTTTTAATAAATAATTATGAAGTTTTATAATTTTATATAAAAATTGAAAAGTTTCGAAGAAAAATTGAGAAAATCTACATCAAAACAAAATCTTAATTTTTTTTTAACAGAAAATTACGAACTTGTACAAAGATGTATGAATATAAAATAATAATATATAATGATAATTTAAATAGAGACATGAAACTTTTCTTAAAGTTTTGTCATCACAAATTTGTTTTCGCACATCATGCTCAATTGTGCTTAGCATCAGCAAAAATATATGTCATACAATACATTCGAAAATAAATTTTTCAAAAATACCCTAAAATATTTTAAATCTTTTCAAATCTTAGTGAATGTCTGAAGCCAATCAAAAATTCCTTGGAATCTTTTAAAATGCCCTAAATTATTTCAAAGCCTTTAAAATCTTTTTAAATCTCTTAAAAGTTTTTAAAGCTCTTGAAAATGCCTCGAAATTTTTTAAAATGCCCTAAAATATTTCAAATCCTTTAAAATCCCATTATGTTACTGAAATCAATTCAAAATTCCTTGAAATCTATTGAAAATATCCTAAAATCTTTGGAAATACCTCGAAATATTTGAAAATCATTGTTTTCCTCAATTCATGTGAATAAATTCTTTAAAATCCATAAAAATATTATAAAATTTCGTAAAATTACATGAAATCTGATATTTCCTGAAATCCTGGAAAAATTCTCAAATACCATTGGAACTTTTTGAATTCCTTAAAATCATTAAAATCCTCAGAAATCTTATAAAATGTAGTGGAATCTTTTGGAATACCCCACAATATTGCAAATCCTTTGAGATCCCTTCAAATTATTGAAATCAATTGAAAATTTCTTGGCTTTTTTAAAAATATCCTAAAATCTTACAAATTCTTTAAAATATTTAGAAAATACATTAAAATATTTGAAATCGTAGAAAATCCCTCAGTTCTTGTGAGTAAATTCTTTGAAATCCATTAAAATATTATAAAATCCCGTGAAATTACATTAAATCCGATGGTATTTCCTGAAATCCTGGAAAATTATTAAAATACCTTGACAGCCATGATTTTTTTTAATCCCTTAAAATAATTCAAATCCATGGCAAATTTCAAATATCGTGAAAATGTCTTAGAATCTTAATTGAAATACCCTAAGACCTTTAAAATTCTTCGAAATCCCTTAAAATTATTGAAATCAATTGAAAGTCCCTTGGAATTTTTTACGTTATCCTAAAACCTTACAAATTCTTTAAAATCATTGGAAATCCCTTGAAACTTTTTCAAGCTCTTGAGAATGCCTTGAAATCTTGAAAATACCCTAAAATCCTTTGAAATACCATTACATTCCTGCAATCAATTGAAAATTCCTTGGAATCTTTTAAAATACCCTACAATATTTCAAATCCCTTGAGAACCCTTCAAATTATTGAAATCAATTAAAAATTCCTTGGTATTTTTTAAAATTCCCTAAAATATTATAAATTCTTTGAAATCTTTTGAAATCTCTTGAAACTTTTTAAAGCTCTTGAAAATGCCTTGGAAGCTTTTAAAATAAAATAAAATTACTTCAAATCCCTTCAAATTATTGAAATCAATTGAAAATTCCTTAGAATTTATTCACATATTCTGGAATCTTACAAATTCCTTTAAATCTTTGGAAATACCTTGAATTAATTGAAATCCTAGTAAATCTCTCAAATCTGGTGAATGTCTTGAAATCCGTTAAAATATTATAGAATCCCGTGAAATTACATGCAATCTGATGATATTCCCTGAAATCCTGAAAAATCATTAAAATACCTTGAGAGCTTCTAAAATCCCTTGGAATCTTTTTAAATATCCTAAAACCTTACCGATCCTATAAAATTGCTCCATATCTTCCGATATCGTACGAAATTTTTCAAAAAGCCATACATTTTTTTTAATCAATTAAAATCATTCAAATCCTTGGAAAATTTTTAATTTCTTGAAAATGTCTTGGAATCTTTGAAAATTCCCTAAAATATTCCAAATTCTACGAATCTTTTGAAATCCCCTGAAACATTTTAAAGCTCTTGAACTTGCCTTGAAATCTTTTAAAATACCCTGGAATAATTCAAACCCTTTAAAATCTCCGGAAATCCCTTGAAACTTTTTAAAGCACTTAAAAATTCCTTGGAATTTTTAAAAATACCCTAAGACCTTTAAAATCCCTTCAAATTATTGAAATCAGGTGAAAATTCCTTGGCTTTTTTAAAAATATCCTAAAATCTTACAAATTCTTAAAAATCATTGAAAATCCCTTGAAACTTCTTCAAGCTCTTGAGAATGTCTGGAAATCTTCAAAATACCCTAAAATCCTTTGAAATACCATTAAATTCCTGCAATCAATTGAAAATTCCTTGGAATCTTTTAAAATATCCTCAAATATTTCAAATCCTTTTAAACGTTTTGAAACCCCTTGAAACTTTTTAAAGCTCTTAAAAATGCCTTGGAATTTTTTTAAATATCCTAAAACCCTGCAAATTCTTTTAAAATTCCTTAAAGTCATTGAAATCCTCAGAAATCTGATGAAATCCAAGGGAATCTTTTAAAATACCCTACAATATTTCAAATTCTTTGAGAACCCTTCAAATTATTGAAATCAATTAAAAATTCCTTGGTATTTTTTAAAATTCCCTAAAATATTTTAAATTCTTTGAAATCTTTTGAAATCTCTTGAAACTTTTTAAAGCTCTTAAAAATGCCTTGGAATTTTTTAAAATATCCTAAAACCCTACAAATTCTTCTAAAATTCCTTAAAGTCATTGAAATCCTCAGAAATCTGATGAAATCCAAGGGAATCTTTTAAAATACCCTACAATAT